>OX101805.1:13886804-14089304 GCA_944452935.1 Rhogogaster chlorosoma | reverse complement strand
AAATTCATTCCGTTCGGTTCCGTTCATAAACTATAATAATATATAGCCTAATTAATTATTAATTATCGCATGTTAATTGTTCGAATCGATTGATACAATTCATTTAATAATCAATTTAAAAATGCGATAATAATTAGAAAAATTCAAAGAGAAAAATAATAATAATAATAATAATAAATATAGTAAATATATACTATATTACTCAATTTTAGATTAATAAATCGGAATCGTGTGATGTTTGAAATTTGAATAGGTAACAAAAAATGAATACTAATAATAAAAGAGCATAATTGGTATGTACGTATTTATGTATGCATGTATTATTATTATGGTTATTATAATTCAAAAGGAAACAAATGTCTCTCCTTACTGTACGCATATATATATATATATATGTATATGTATAAAATACTGGTGTATTCGGAAATTCTGAAAATTGGGAAAATAAATTTTAATAATTTTTAATAATGATAAGTAAAAAAAAAAAAAAAATAAGAAGAAAGAAAAATAATATACAATAATTATACACATATGTATATATAATTGTATAATACATGTTTATATATATATATATGTATAATATATAGGTATATATGTGTGCCGCAGTCATCGTTGTTATATGAAAAAATACAAATGTAATATTGTCGAATTGCCATATCAGCCTAGATATCTTTATCCATCGTATATATATACTATATATACATACATATATCACAAGTGAACAATAATATATAGTTATTGTGAAACTAAATATTATATAGCATATCAAATGATGAAAGAGAACAGAAGATGAAATTAAAATATTGAATTTAAATATATGTATAATTTGTGTGGAAAATTTAATTCTGTAATTAAGAAAAATTACAGCATCTAAGTCCCTTTTTTCCTCTTGAAAGACGAAGAATAGCGTAAAAGAAAGAATATTAATATGAATTGAAACGAAATGAAATAACGATAGAGAAAAATCGAGAAATTAGTTGAAAAAAGAAAAATGAAAAGAAAAAAAACAATAATAGGATATGCGAGAAATTTCAATTTGTAGAATACAAGATCTTTTCTTCGTGCTGTAGTGAAATTATATTAATAACAACTAACGCACGATGATTTTTGATTATGATTAACGATGATTCTTATTTATGATGTAGGACAAAACCAAAAAAGAAAAAAAAAAAAAAGTAGAAAGAAAAAAATCGCGGAGCAATAGGTAGGTAGAGACGTAGGTGCTTCAAGTTGTGATTGAACGCATATATACATATTTACGAAAGGGATTTCTTTGATTTTCTTTTATAATTTTTATAAATATAGGATGTATAATGTACATGCATATATCTACCAGCTATCTATATATATATATATATGTATATATATTTACGTATATTTGTTTAAAATAATTCTCTTTATTATTATAATTAATAATTATATACATATATATTATATGCATATACATACAATCGTGTGACAACACGGTGATCAAGGTGACAGAGAATAATACCTATAATATAAAAAAAAAAGTAGAAGAGTAGAATAAAATATGCTACAATAAGAGAAAATAATAAAAACCTTCATAAATATGACGATTCATCTTGTGCATAATAATATTATATATAGAAGAAAAAAAAAAGAAGAAAAGAAAAAAAACTGCCAATCCCATAAAATTTTTTTCGGCACACCCTAATATATATATATATATATATATATATATATATATATATATATATATATTTGTCATCATTTATCATACACATCCACTCCTCTGCATACCTATATATGATATGTATAAATTGAAATTAAAAACAAAAAGAAAAACCAGAAAAAAAATGAAATGAAATGAAATAGAATAAAATGAAAGATAAAGAAAAATTAATAAATGAAATTATAAAATTCAAAGGAGAAACGATATATATATGTTTGTAACCCCGCGATGCGTGTATACACGTATATAGATATATATGTAATACACATAATATAGCTATATAAACGAAATTAGCGTACCTTCTAATCGTAAGAAAAAAAAAGAAGAAAGAAAGAAAAAAAAAAAAAAAATCGAACTTGTATATCCTATACATAATAATAATAATGTAATAGTTTATGACCACCGATCATCAATTTTGTCCGTGTGTGTTCGTTACTGAGAGAAGAACGAGAATAAAATAAATAAATAAAAAATAACAAAAAAAAAAAAAAAAGAAAAAACTTTTCAAAAATCAATTGAAAAACAAAAAAAAAAAATCTTTTTATTAAACTACCGCAACATCCTATACATTTATATAATATATAAATGTAGACTTTTTATTATCTACATATATATACATAATGCTATTATAATATTATGTTTTTACAAAATCGCTAATATCTTTCGCTTAGCCCTAATAATAATAATATTAATAATAATAATAATAATAATAATAATAATCGTGATAATAATGCGTGCAGGTTCGTGCAGGTATAAAGCCTACCTGCCTACCTAACCGAGCCAGCGCGTTAGGTAGATGCGCTGAGGTGGGCGACGGGGTTCACGAGGGTCGAAGGGGGGGGGGGGCGGGGTGCTAGTAGCAGCGCCGCATGTAGTGCGACGCGCGACGAGACGGACGAAAGTTCTTCCGAGCGTTGCTCCTTGCCTGGTGAATTCAGTTTTAGTCTGCTCGCGGCGTTGCACCGGTGTTGTGTTGTTGTCGTCCGCTGCAGGATAATATTCTAGTGAGAGTGTTTCCCTGGTTTTGTGTTTCTATCGTTACACCAGATACGCGATTATAAAATAGCGCAAAGTTACTATTGATGAATTTGTTTGTTGCTTAAAACAAGTATGGTACATATAACATGTAAGAATCGACAGAATGATTGACAGAAATACTTACGCGCGTACGTAATGAATTTATAAATGGCATTAAATTTGTCTTTCACGCAACACAACTTTTATTGTGAGAAAGATTTTCGATACTAATGAATATTTCGTTCGATTTTTAATACACGATTTGTAACAACGGTTCTTTCTATCTTTTATTTTTGTTAGTTTTGCTAGTCTAAACAAGAAAAAAAAAACAAAGTGACAATCAGACGGGATTTTAAAACGGCAGGCTCGCGGTTCATTGGATTTTTGTTTTAGCCCTGAACCACATGGTACGGTATAATGCATCGCGTATAATAAATAAACACGTGGTCCTCTGATGCGGTGGTAAATAGGCGCCAGCATAACCGATAATCTATAGTGTTTATAAAACGGTGGAAAACATGCATTGAATTCTCTCTCTATCTACTCGATTGTTGATATGAATTATATCGTTGTAAATCTAAAATGATACTACGCGCGGGTAATAATGATTAATAAAACATTGAAATACGTTTTACGTTAAAATGTAACAACAACGAGAAGAAAAAGGTCAATTTATATCCATCCTCGATCGATAAGATAAAAAGAAAAAGGAAAGAAAACTTTCATAATAATCAAAAGAAGAAAAAAAATAGATCTGTATACCTAAATCTATGAATAATGGATTCTAGTTAAAAATTAACAACTGGTTATAGATCTCGGGCTATAAATTATTACTTCTTATTTTATTTATCGTTTTCTTATTCTCCTCTCCCTTCGTTTTCACCGTCCGTATGAAGAAATGGGCGTGATTTTTAATTAAGAATTAAAATTAAGACGCGTAACAACAACAACAACGATGATGATGATACGATAAATTCTACGATTAAATAAGATTTAAAAGAAACTACCTAATTGTGCGTACCTATATGTGTGATAAATTTCACTCTGAAAGATATATACATGCATAATGCGTTTGTCAGCGACGAGTGTAAAAGCGACGATCTGCAACAGGACGATGACGAATACTGTATAGCAGCGGAGTTGAGGTATAAGCGAGTCGCGTCAAAGTATTAGTACCTGCCTAAGTAGTAGGTATTATTTTTAAACCTTCTAGGTACACGCGCACCTTAATCTCCGACTATAGGCTCGCTCTCGAGTTCACGCAAGTATTAAGTAGTAAATGAGAAGTGCCGAGGAAGAGGAGCAGCAGTGAGGAGAGTGAGAGTTAGAGTGTAGAGTGTAAGTGAGAGTAAGAGTACGAGAGGTAAAGTAGAGCGAGTAATAGCAGGACTAATATAATAGTATGAGACGACTACCGAGGGCCATGGCCGAACCGAGTATCCCACGGGCACAACTACTTCTCCTTATTGCCAAACCCGCCAAGGCTTGGCTCGTACTACTCGCGATACTCTTTTCGGATTTAAGTGCCGTTCAAGGTGTGAGGAGCCACAGGAACAGCTTGAAAAATGGTGAGTCGATTGAACAAGGTTATTTTATTCTATCAGTTATTTGCGAGTTTGATTATAAGTTCGCCGGAATATGAGAAGAAGTATATTACACGACTACGTGCGGTTGTACGTAATATTGTTCTCATTCTTACTCGCTGCAATGCGGAGTGCAATCAGTACTTCGCTGAGTTCCGTAGGCCTTATAAGGGTGGGCGAGGATCGAGGTACATGCGACGTCGTGTGGGGCCGCTACCCCACCTTTCTCTTCTCTTCTCTTATCTTCGGCTTTGAGTTTTCTTCGTCGAAAATCGGCTTTCCAAGAACCGGTGAAAAACAAAGAGGGAATTAAGACTCTCTTCAGAAAATCTCGAGCGATATAATGATAGAGTTGACGATTTCATCCCTTTTTGATCACTTCTTTCCCTCTCTTTCATATCAGCGTCTGTCTTTTCTGTCTTTTCTTTCTTTTTTACTTTGACTTACTGCAAAATGAATGAATGAACGAATGAATGGATACGGTGACTCGTAGAGATTCTTTTTCTTCTTTCTCTGGGTTATTTACGATCACTTTTTCGGACTTTTCTTTCCCAACGAAGCGCCTATATTATTGTGTATAGCTACAGTAACCGCGGGACAATAAAGTCCGAGAAACTGGAAGCTTTCGAATCTCTGAAAGAAGAGAATGAACCGCATAATAAAGGACGAATAGGACGCTATAGAATAGCAAAGAAAAGAGGACTGGTCAACGAGGCGAGAGTCACACGCCTTGATTTCATTTTCTCAAGAGACTTCACAGCGGGTATTAAAGCTTTTCTCTCTCTCTCTCTCTCTCTATCCGATATGGGTGGATCTTTTTTCGGTCTATTTCTCAGCATGCAAGGACAAAAAAATGCTTTATTCTAATCAGGTTTCTCTTTACGGAAACCCGTTTTTTTTTCTTTATCAACTTTAATCGATAACTCCGATCTCATAAATAATCGATAGGATTTTGAGAACCTTTTTTTGTTTCTTCATTCGGAAAGTGAATCTCGGAGAAGATTCACTTCACCGCTTATTACTTCCGATACGATCGACACAAGCCTGATTCCAAGCCTTTTTTGTATACCTTAGAACCTTTCTTCTATACATATAGAATATATTGTTTTATAGTACACCCGTAAGTAAATCCGCCCATATATACTATATATTGACTTCTACTTATCGACGATTATGAAGGGGTATAATTGTGGTATTTTACATACATAAATTACTTCCTGAACTTATATTATGCCTACTACACATGGGTATACGATCAATCCACTATTACACTGAAGTTACAAGTCGTATTAATACGTTCTACATAGGCATATATACCTATATAATACACTATAGGTACTTACATTAGATTATAAGACATTATACACGAATTATCATTACCTGTATACACATATACCTATAAACTAAATATATATACATGTACATATAATATACTTTCTACAGCAAACCTACAACCAATAATAATGATGATAATAATAATAATAATATTAATAAGTTAAATAATAGTAAAAAAAAAAAAAAAAAAAACGGGAACCGCTGAATCAAAGTCATGAGAATTTCATAAATAATATAAGAGAGAGAAAAAAAAGGAATGAAAAAAAGTATCAAGTGGTGTGTGAACCTGTAGCAAGGATTAGGAGATAATACATAGATTGCTTTGACTTGAACGAGTAAGCGAGAAGAAAGATGAAGAAGAAGAAGAGGAGGAGGAGGAAGAGGAGGAAGAAAAAGGACGCGTGGGGTTGATTGCATTCTTTAGATAAGAAAGTCGAGAGAAGTTAACCGCACACCGTGGTGCTTCACTTATATATTTATACAGACTTTGCTGTACGTATAGCAGCATCATGTGTACCTATAGCGGCCAGGAATACTGTATAACAGTAAGAGTGCAGCGGAATCACTGATACCTCTATGTACGAGGATCGCGCGGCTTTTCTCTATACGTTCTTCCTTCTTGCTGTACTTCACTTCACTTCACTTGCATTTCACTGTACCACAGCGCCGCGTACTATACAACGTACGTTATAACGTAACGAGCAGTTCTCATGACGATAAGAACAAACCAACCCGCACACGTGGTTTCAATTTTTTTACTTTTATATATTTTCACTGTGCTATTATTATTTCGTGTTTGTCACTTTCGCGGATATTAATATATATATGTATACCTAGAAAATAATTTGGATGGAACAAAAAAAAAAAAGAAGAAGACGAGAAAGAGAACGAAGAAAAAAATAAAAATTTAATAAATCATAATAATATGGTTTAAATCTGATAGATGGAAATGAGGAACGAATTAAAAAAAAAACTTTTAACAAACAGGAAATAACTCGGACTTGAAACTTTTTTTTTTTTTTTTGTATGGGAAAAAAAAATTTATAGAAAGAGATTTTTTTTCCTTTTTTTTTACAATGTTCACAGTGACTTGAACGTATACTATTCCTATCTCTCTTTATTTCATTTCTCTTTCTCTAACTTTTTCTTCTCTCTGAATCCATCTTCGACTAGACAAACTCGGAAACGCATTAGCTATTTTTACGTGAGCTGTTAAAACTAGATAATAATCACTTTCTAATGACCCGAATTTTCGGGACTCTCTTATATTATAGTTCCTCGAAGTAGGTAGGTATACCGGAAAAGGAAAATAGTCAAGATTAGATTAGATGCACGAGAAAGAAAAATAACCGTGTAAAAATCAAAAGTCGAACGAAAAAATTACGCTGATATAATTTTGTTTTTTTATTTTTATTTTTTTATCTTTTCTTCAAATTTTGTGATGTAAATTCTATTATAATATATTTATCCATCTATATATACTGCACATGTATATTGTATTTAGTATATATCGGAATAATATGTATATAAAATATGAAATTGCAAAAAAAAAAAAAATAATAATAATCGCGTCAATAATAATGATAATAATGTTACGGGGTCGCCCCAGGATTTAGCCTCTCGATGTTATGGTAGGCCTGTAATCACCTGACCGCCGATAATCACCGGTACTTGGTATCGTATCAACCGTATATAACGCCGCAATGAAGAAGAAGAAAAAGAAAAAGAAAAATAAGAAGAAGAAGAAGATGAAGATGAAGAACAATATTAATAATAATAATATGAAGAATAAGAAGAAGAAGAAAGGAAAGGAAGAAAAAAAAAAGAAGATAAAGACAGAGAATCTACAAAGGGATTCGAAGGGATTCAAAGGAGTCTGTAAAAGCAGAAAGGAACGAAAAGTAACCTCTATAGGTATAACCTGTTGAACAGTGATTGACGATCAGGTAAAAAAAAAAAAAATAGAAAAAAAATTAAAACAAATTTCAAATGTTTTCTCATTTAAGAAAATGAGATGAAAAAAAAACAAATTGATTAAAAAAATGGATAAATAAATGAATAAAAAATGATAACGAAATAGAAAAGTAATATATGACTTAGGTTAAATAGGAATTGATTAATTATAGTCATGAGTGAACCCGAGCTAACGCAGGGTTCTGTAATTATATGTTGAAAAGAAGTAATATAACGATATACCTATATAACGAGTATAAAGTTAGCGAGTGAGAGAAAGAAAGAAACGTAACTCTACGCTACTAAGGCCTTAGGCTAAAGCTTTAGTTTCCTCATATACATGATATATAATAATATATATATATAATGTATACATGTATATAAGTATGTATAGCGTATTGCAGTATGATAAAAAATAAAAAATAAATAAGAAATGAAAAAAAAAAAAAAAAAATTAAAGAAATCACGCGCACACGTCCCTGCAGTGTATTATACACACGTGTTTGAGGTACCGTATATATTGTACCTGTATTCTTGTATTATATATATATATATATATGTATACCTGAATATGTGGTACGATTTAAACGAAGTATGTATAGCCTCGTTGCACGCGAGGGCAACGGCATCAACATCAACGTTAGCAGCAGCAGCAGCCAGCAGCAGCAGGTACATCGTTAGGTGTATGTGTATGTACCGATATTGAAGTTTTTAATACAGCTGGACGTAGAGAGAAAAATGTGAGAGAAAATAGTATTGTATAGAGAAATGAGAAATATATATTTAAATAAATATATAAAATAATAAGTATAAGGAAAGAAAATTGAGAAAAAAAAATAAAATGAAAAATAATTTGAAAAATTTGAAAAAAAATAATTGAAAGAGAGAAAGAGATCCTGGTAAAAGAATAAAGGAAGGCAGAAAGGCCAGAAGAGAGTAACAGATCGCGCGGTGCGGATCGTCGTCAAACGAGCAACGGGAAACTCGTCGATGTACCGGATCGCCGCGTTTACTCTCTCGTATTATTTAGGTATATATATGTATGTTATACACACGTGTGATCATGCAGCAGTATATATCTGCGAGATAAGGAGAAAAGATGAAGAAGAATAAGAAATAACTTGAAGAATTTTTTACTTTTTGTTTTTTTTTTCTAATTTTTTGTTTCTTTATCACGAAGAATGCGTACCTACAGCAACAAGACGTTTATTTATAACCGACAATGAAATCTTCTTTTTTTTTCATTTTATTGACAAATATTTATCTGTACTTATAGGATTCCGAGAGGAATGAACGAACGAACGAACGAATGAAAGAAAGAAGATTTGATTCATCAAAAATATTTCCTTTTTTTTCTTTCTTTCTTTTATATTCATCTTTATTCTCACACCTATTATATATATACATATTGTCTCCACGAATCCGAAGAACTTCTCTATGTCTTCTTTGTTACGGAACTTCCTGTTTCACGAATAATTCTCGCATACATATTTTTTGTTCTTATTTTGTCGTTTTTTTTTTTTTTTCTTCTTTTTTTTTTTAAATAAAAATATATATTTGATATCAAATCTAACATAGTCGCGGATATGAAGAAAAAGAAGAAGTAAAACAAAAGGAAGAAAAAAAAAAATTATATGCCTCAAAATTTTTAATAAATTGAACCATTTTTGTTTTATTTATTTATTTATTTATTTTTTGAATTTTTTTTATCTATACAAACAAGAAACAACAAAAAAAAAAACTTAAATTCAACCCGTTTCCAAATTTATTCATTTTTTTTCTTCTCTCTTATCTTTGAAATTTCAATCAATTATCATCCTGATGATTATAAATAATCAAGTTATCTATATATATATATCCTATGTGAAACTTCGTCGAATATATAGGCGGCAGTATGTACATATATAGCGTGATTCACCACGCTCTAGGTTATTTGGCGTCTCGACGCCCGGCGTACGTACAGTTCTTCACTTTGCTGAGTTTTTGCTATATTTATACCCACCACGACGCGACGTCCCTTACATACCCGGTACGTACGTGTACATATATATCTATGCTACTTCTGAATCTCGTATATGAGAAAGAGTGAGAAAGAGAGAGAGAGAGAGATAGGGAGAAAAGGCGTTAGCCGTCGTAGAATTTCACCCCATCATATACACGCATATATATATATATATCACGATTTAGGGTTTTAACGAGAATAATAATTCCATCCACGCATATATATATATATATGCGGATGTACTTCAATCAATCGATTTTTCATCACGCAATTCGTACATATAACGTCGTTATAGGGAAGGAAAGAAGGGAAGGGTAAGTAAATCGGGACGCTAAGGAAATACATAATGAATTTTCACACGGACTCAAATATGCTAAATCTTCTTTTTTTCTTTTTAAAACTTCTATTTGAAGTAAATGAAACAAATTTTCAATTGTCATGAAAAAAGATTGAAATAAAAAAAAAAAAAAAAAAAAATGAATAATAATAAAATAGAATTTTTTATACATAATGCAAGTGCAAAAAAAAGTGATTCGCAAATTGCGAATAAGGTATGAAAAAAGAAATTTTCGCAAATCCCATAAATTGTGCGAAAATGATAAGAAGAGAAAGGAAATTTGTTTTTTTTTTTTTATATACATTTTTGGGCTACTTCAATTTGCCTGCCCCTCCGCTATGTTTGTAGTACATTATACACGTATTAGAAATAAGAATTGGCAATTTCTATCGAGGGGAGAAATACTGTATTAACTAATCTATATGTACTCAATCGATTCATTTTTCTTATCCCATATTCGTCTTTCTTGCAGCTGTGAAACATGAATGTTACACAGATTGTTGCATTTGTTGTTATTTTTTTTTTTTTTTTTTTGTAAAATTTCATGTACTTTGAATCAGAAGAAGTAATTTTACGAGATTAAATTTTGATCGTGTGATAATAATTACAAGAAATTGTCGATAAACTAAGATTCCTGTTTATAGGATATTAATGTATATTTGCGTTCAATTTAACAACCGTTTTTTCTTCTCTTTTTTTTTCTGTTTTCGGTTTTATGCTTCTGCAGGTTCTGGTTCTGTTTCTGCTACGGTTCAGAACTCTACCAGTCCGTCTTATTATAAACATAAAACAATACCTAAAATACAATTTTCGTATATACACGTATATATAGTTCATAGTTCTATAGATAGAAATATTACAGACTAGCGCGTGCCTAATTTGCCAAACTTTGAACTAAAGCCGCCCTCTGGGGCATCACCTTCCTGTCTTTCTCTTTTCTCTTTCTCTTTCTCTTTCTCTAATCCCAGAATCAGCTTCCGGCTCTTCTCGTTTTAACTTCATATTTTAACGCGAGCTACTGCACTGCCCAAAGTCTACTATAGATCGCGAGCTTCTTCTATTCGTTCTATATACGTACTAGACCTATCCACGTGACTGACGATTGATGGCTACTAAAATAACACGTGGGTTTACTAACAATAAGATTCAACGCTATGGTGTAACTGCATACAGGACATGTTTAACTCTCGTTATAATATACAAATGATCATTTTCACCCATCTTTCAGTTTTCGGGACTATGTGTATATAGAATACGAAATAAAGATTCAAATATGTCCGATAAACTCGACGAATTATCTCAGAAACTAATAAAGATTTGAAGATCTGAAAATTACAAATTATTTTACATTCAAATTATAAGCGTGAAAAAGTTTCATTTTTTTTCTTACAATTCCGAAGTTTCAGAAAGTTTATTACATTTTTTTTTTTTCAGGTGGACATCAGTACAGCCACGGCGTAAGCAGGAGTTTAAAAAGCGGTGGTTTATTCCCATCTGTATTCAACGTGGCCACTAAAGCCGATATTTACGTAAACGCAACTTGCGGCGAGGAGGGTCCAGAGACATTTTGCAAACCTTCGGAATCCACTAGATGCGCTGTATGCGATCCTAACAGTCCAGATCCGGGGAAAAGACACAACGCTTCATATGCTCTCGATTCTAACCCTGGACGGTGGTGGCAAAGCCCGACTTTAGCCAGGGGAGACCGTTACGAGTACGTCACTATAACTTTGGATTTGAAACAGGTGAGTAGAAAAATAAAAAAAGAAAAAAAAATTTTAAATTTAAAATTTCATTTTTTCGATTCGTTTCATGCATTTCATGTTAAAAAAAAAAAAGAAAAAAAAATTGTTAAAAAATTTGAATAAAATTATATGTGGAAAAATTGTTTTCTGGAGAATTATTGTCTGCGGTGATCGAGAGTATGAGATTTGATCTAATTTTCTGTATTACTTTATTAAATACGATCCTCGACGTAGACTATAATCGTTTTAAACATCTCGAGTTTAGTCGTACATAAGTACTAAATACTCAATCAACCGTGTCTGACGTGACGACAATGCCTGCACGTGCTCAGACAACGAGGAAAGAAGCTTAGCTCAGCTTTAGCTTTAGCTTTAGCTTTAGCTCTGGGCTTATAGCTATCGAGAAATAGTATAGGGAAGAATTGGGTAGAGGGTAGCAGTATTGGACGCAGTTTTATTGCACCCGTACTTCCCGGACCCCAAATCTTGAGAGTTGAGAATAAAAAGAATAAGAGATACGTAGGAAAGAAAAAAGAAAAGGAGAAGGAGGAAAGGAAGAGGTATAAGGAAAATGAAATAGGAAATGAAAAAGGTAGGGGTGTCCTGTTTAATCCCACTTGACAGCTGGGTGCCAAGTGATTCAAGCCCCTATCCATCGTATGTAGATTTATACATATATATATATAGATACGTGACATACACGCGTATACTATATGTAGCACGAGAAACTGCGAGAGATTAAGAATTGTCATCAATAATGAGGAGAAAATTGAGTCGAAACTTCGTTTTCCGTGTTTTTTTTTTTTTGTTTTTGTTCTTATTTTTTCGTCAATTATTATTAATAGCACAGGTTGTCCTGCAGTTGAAGTCTGTAGATATAATACGAAGACGAGTAGAAGAGAGGGAAAAAATAAGAGAAAATTGTAAGGAATATAAAAGTAAATTACGTATGGCATATGGTATACAGTATGTTCTACGTCTTCCAAAAAATGTTTATATATATATATACCTGAAGGTGAGGGAAAGACCTGAGACCCTCCGAACCCTCGAGGAACTGAACCGCGCTGGATCCCCCGCGGCGTTTAAGAGGCGCGGTGGCCAAGAGAAGTTGCCTCGACTAATTGCGTCTTCTAAAGCAACCTCCGAGAATGTAGTCATTAACGTATTTTATGACCATGTTTATTAATATTATTATTATTATTATCGTTATCATCATCATTGTTATTATTATTACAGTTTTTCTCGTTTTCCCTCGAATCATTCTCTTTATGTTATATACATATGTATAACTATCCGCAGTTAGGAAAACTCATGGCATATATTATATATTCACGTATATACATAACTGAAACAAGAAATAAGAATTCAATTCTTTTTCTCCTCTCTCTTTCTCGTTTATTAATTAATTTATTACGCTTTTTTTATTCATTTTTTTTTCTTCTCCCATTAATATACCTATAATGACGATGCTGCGGCAAACGGGGGTGAAAGAAGAAAAAACAGGAAAAATAAACAACAACAAAAAAAATGGTAAAGAAAAGATTTTGCAACTGTATATAAATATTCTCTTACTTCTGAAGCGTTGGAGATTTCTTGTATGTATAATATATCTATCTATGTCTCTAGGTACCAGTGCCTATACTTACTTGCAGGCTCAGGTTCTACCTTATATGGCGATTAGAACGCAAGTCATTTATTTCTTTCGATCTTTATATTATGACCTTATTTTCTATTATATACGACGCGATGTAGGTACCTATTACATATTTATACGTACGCATGGAGATTCACAAATTTATATATATATATATATATATATATATATTTCTAACTTTTACTAGAATATTTTGCAAATTTTACAAAATTTCAAACTTATAGAGAAGAACTGATTCTATCTTTTTTTTTTTTTTTTTTTTTCATACTTCAAGAATTGAAAGAAACAATTTTGTACAATAATTACGAAAACTTGACGTTTTCTTTTCCTTTAGACTCGATTGTTACACTTTTGGCAACATAATGTCTGGAAAAGAGTTGAAAATGGAATAAAAAAAAAAAAACTTCAACGTCGAAAAAGTTCGAGATCTTTTCTTTTTTTTTTTTTTTTTTGTCAAAAATTTTCATCACCATAAAACTATTATATAACGTTATATAATTTCACTGTCAAGAGAGAGAGAGAGTGAGAGAGTGATCTTCGTACGAGGGAGGAGAGGAGATAGAATAAAAAAAAAGGAAAGGGTTGTCATGCTGCAATCTAAATATATATATGATGTGAATTACATATACGTGCGTAAATTGTACCTATTGTATCTCGCGTATGTGTATTTTATATACCTATATACGCAAGAAGCTTCCATAAACGTCTATATATAAAAGTGTGTTTCGTCGACGTATGTACGTTCTTCACGTACCTTATACTTGCACGTACGTAAGACACGCGCATTTCTACACTAACCACAATAAGTATACAGCTATACGTGTATATCTTTCCAAACTGGGAACAATGGCGATATATAGATATATATTATATATATGGGGTATTCTCGCTCATCCGGGACACTTTTCTGCGCATGAATTTTCGATTTTCGGGTTACGCGAGATTTTGGTTCTTGGCCAATCCCTAACAACAAATCCAGAGTCATACCCCCTGATTTCAACTAGTTCCGAAGTTATTGAATTTACAAAATATGAGAAAATCAGTTTTCGAGCGCACCGCACTATGTTCAAACGTACGTATCTTTGGTTCGGGGGGTCCGAAATCTATTTTCAACCAGTGCTCTAGAATCAGAAAACTTTCACCTTTCACGCTGTAATATCAAAAATTTTTGAAAAAATATTTTTGCCCACGAATTTCACAATTATTTTTGTTTTTCGTCCTGTGACCAAAGGGCATAAATTTTTTCGATGAAAATTGAACTGTAGGTAGATCTCCATGTACTTAAAAGATCCTGCAATTTTCAAGAGGGAATTATTTTTCTTTTTTTTTTAAATAATTTTTTACGGCTTTTTTTATAGGCTTTTTGTTGATTTTATTTTTTTTTCTCAAAGAAATCGAAACGAATGATTTCTTTCTTTTCAGGGGACAGGCGTATTTCTTTCACGTGAGGTTGAGACGTACGGAAAATTCTTTTTCTTTGAGAAAAAAAATAAAATATAAAAAAAGCCTATAAAAAAAGCCGTAAAAAATTATTTAAAAAAAAAAGAAAAATAATGCCCTCTTGAAAATTGCAGGGTCTTTTAAGTACATGGAGATCTACCTACAGTTCAATTTTCATCGAAAAAATTTATGCCCTTTGGTCACAGGACGAAAAACAAAAATAATTGTGAAATTCGTGGGCAAAAATATTTTTTCAAAAATTTTTGATATTACAGCGTGAAAGGTGAAAGTTTTCTGATTCTAGAGCACTGGTTGAAAATAGATTTCGGACCCCCCGAACCAAAGATACGTACGTTTGAACATAGTGCGGTGCGCTCGAAAACTGATTTTCTCATATTTTGTAAATTCAATAACTTCGGAACTAGTTGAAATCAGGGGGTATGACTCTGGATTTGTTGTTAGGGATTGGCCAAGAACCAAAATCTCGCGTAACCCGAAAATCGAAAATTCATGCGCAGAAAAGTGTCCCGGATGAGCGAGAATACCCCATATATATGTATAATATGGTCAGGGAAAAGAACATTATAACAAAGTGCCCACGCTGATATTTTCGAGTAGCTGTATATACGCTATAGACACATACATACATGTGTATTTACGATGTGTATCGTCCTGGAGTGTTCGAGCCACCAGAGTCCAGCCCTTTAGCACAAGCTGATTCTGACTCGGTCGAGTAGTCGCGGTCCCAGTCAGAGTCAGGTAGGTAGTAAGGTAATAACCGCTCACAGTCAGTCCTCTACTCCTCCCTGTTGCAGTAACATCGGTGTAAGCGGTGGGACAGAATCTCAGACTTAACAATAAGTAGTAAAGAGTTCTACCTACCTACCTACCTATATAACTACCTACCTACTCTCGCTCGTTAACGTTTATGTATAAGGTCGCTCTCGTAACGGGCTTTGCTTTACTTATATCTAAATTCATTTCGCTTGGAGTATTATAGGGGAAATAGGAGAATAATTGCGGAATCGATGAAGAGAGAAGAATTAAAAAATGAATAAATAAATAAATAAATAATCAAAATAAGATGAAAATTTTAGGTTTTTAATTGACGTTTTTAAAGAAATTTTCGAGTGTTTTTTTTTTTTTATTTCGGGTGGTCTGTGCGTGCTATATTACCAGCTTCTCTCAGACAGTTTCTTTACAACATATCGTATCCTCCACCTTTTCTCATACTTGAATACCGTTTATTATTCACACTTTGGACGAGTTAACACTTCCTTGTTTTATCACAGACTCTTTCTTCTTCTTTTCTTTTTTTTTTTTTTGTCTTCTTTTTTTATTCTTTATTCCACGCTACTTCGTCGTAATTCTATTATTTTTCTCAAAAGAGACGAGAGAACAAGAAATTAAAATGACGAATCAAAAATTAAAGAGAAAATTTATCATTCAACATTTTTATATTTTTATTTTTTTTACAAATTTAGATTTTTAGATTCACGATATTTTAATTAGGCACTTTTTGTTTTATTGTTTCTGTTTTTTTTTTTCTTCTCCTTTTTTATTCCGGTAATTTTTTGCAAATTCTCTCTTCATCTCGTCGCCTAAATATTTGTTAATTTCGATATTTCCGAAGGTTAAATCATGGTTCATAAAAAAAAATGGAAGAAATTGAATTAAAAAAAAAAAAAAAAAATCCACTGCAGTCCGTAGACACATATTTAATTCTAATATAGATATATATAATATAATATATGCAGTTCGTGACTTCGCTGCCACACCGAGTTACTTTAACGTACAACTTCGAGGGTCTATAAATACAAGGTGCACCGCGAAGCGGACATCGAGTTCGAGGACTCGCGTACATATCCCTTCATTCAAGCTTTCTCGAATACGGGTTGATCGACTTTTACATATTTTCGAAGAAATATATTCAAACTCGTATCATCGGTTTTGCGGATTCAAATCTATTCCTAAATTCATAACTTATTGTAATTTTTTTTTATTTTTATTCTTTTTTCATTCATAATTTTACCATATATCCTGTACCCATATTTCATCAGTTTTATTACCGTCGCAGCTGTGAGCTCCGGCATATATATCCCCAAATATTCATTCATTCATTAGGAGATGCCGGGTTAAATTTCCGAATTTTCAAACTTCCGAACGCGGGTGAAAATTGTAAATTCATTTGAGTCGATAATTTGAAAAAATTATCAAATCAAAATCCGCAGCTGTATTAATTTGAAACTAAAATTTGAAACTCAAGCCGTTTTCTTTCACTTTATTACGTAGGTACATCTTTCTTCGATCTTTTTCACTTCGCGATGTTTAAATAAGTGAGAGAAAAAATGAAAAATAAAATTTTTGTCATGAGTATAATTGACAGATCTATTGGTCGTAAATACTTTCTTTTTTTTTTTTGCTTCATTTAGTAAAATAGATGGAAGAAAAGTATATGTATAGGTATAAGATACACGAAAAGCTTTGCCCCTTAGGCAACTTGCTGCGGTGTTTCGTCGGCGCCAGTTGGCGCCGTTTCAAGTCAGCTTACAGACGGCGCGGCGATTTTCATCCGATACTCTCCGCCTTGCGGTATTACGAGTATATGTAATACGTATAGATAGATATAAGGTATACATACAGGACCTCTCAGACCTCTGTTCGTGATTTTTTGTATCATTTTTCTGACTTTAAACAGTAATTAGAATTTTTGCCAAATTATTTGAAACAGATTTGAGTCAGAGTCAGAAGAATAATACGAAAAATCGCAGATTAAATCTAAAAGATGAAAAAAATTTATCAATTTTCAAACTGACGTGACTTGACACGCGAGTTTTAATCCTCTTAGAATATAATTAAATGAGAAAAGGAATAACTTCATGTCGTATAGACACAGATTTAACAAGAAGCTATCTTGACTTCTGGTTCTCGCATGTGTCAGTAATAATCTATATGTGAAATTGCAACGAAGCGAGGTAGCTAATCCGATTATAAAGCCACCAAACTTGCTCCTCGTACTTCTTTTCCTTATCCTGTTCATTACGGGTGTCAAACTCCCGCGCACAGTGTTCATAAATTTGTCTTTTTATTCGCGATTTTATTTATTTCTTCTCTTTTTTGTCCATTTTTTTTTCCTGTTTTTTCTCTTTACCTTTGCCTTATCACATCCCTTCCTTCAATTCTTCTTTATACTTCGTTAAAATTCTACAACTACAGCGCCAAGTTATACCACTACTATTCTACTATAGAGACACAGTATACGCGGTTCAATTCTTCTTATTTCTGCTCCACTTTGCTCCGAGAGAATTTCTCACGAACGGAATTCCCGTTAAGGAAATACCTCCGCAACGATCGCAGGACAAACCTGCGAGCTTTTACCAAGGAAGACCGCTAAGGGTGGATACTAATAAATAACCATCGTATCCTATACCTATCTTTAGGACCTTAAAAGGTAAACTTCGTCGTTCTTTAACAGGACAACGACTGCCCTCTTCAACCATTCCTTGTCGTACCTCTACTTCTCTTCTTTTATTCCATACTCGCAAATCTTCGGTATAGAAATGACTGATCGATCATTTTTATCGAATGTCTCGTATATAAAATTATGAAATTACACAAAAAGTACAAATTATTTAGATATCCAGTCAATTCCTACTTTTTTTATTCATTTTTTTTTTTTGTCTTCTCATTTTTATCCGATATGTCGATTGATCAATCGACTCCAATCAGTCATCGGGAATTCTCCTTCGTCTCGGTATAATTTAGAACGATCGATTAGGGACCTACGATTCTACAGATAATTCTGATTGCTCACCTTATGTCAAGTTGAACAGTAATTCCTCACTTCCCTATATGCTTTCTTACTCGCTTATTTACTTCTCGGAGCTATGAACACACCGTATTTAGAATGGAATGATGATTGCCCACCGGTTATACCAAGGAACTCGCCAAAGTAACCGGACCAGTCATGTGCGGCAGGGGGATAAAAATAAAAAAGAAAAAAAAAAAAGGGTTAACTATTTACGAGAAAAGATTTCTTTTCTTTTTTTTCTTCACCCCCGAATGGCTGTACATAAATTTTCAAAAATATATCAGAGAAAGAAAAGGAATGAGGGAATTTTTGATCATTTTTATTATATACGTACGTAGAAGGAAGATCGTAATGGGAGAAAATTTCGAGGGTATGGTAACGTGGACATTGCCATGGATGCGAGTTCTTGGTTAAATATTTATTCTAAAGTCTAGGGGCTTCCTTAACTCGTGACAAACAGTCTATATTACATATCCCAGTGAAAGGAAGAAGGAGCAGTTGAGTTCGGGTAACACTGTGGATACTGAACTAAACTGTAGACAGCTAAGGAGATGAGGATGAAGATGAAGATGAAGATGTGAATGCGTGAATGTCGCGGTGCCAGGCAGCAAATGCGAGAATAGGTTTAGGAGTCTGGAAACCCGCTTCCTAGTTCAAATATTTACATAGGATGCACGTGCTAGACTGGGTTCGGTTAGGCTGTCCTAACCACCCTTCTTCTCTTCACAGCTGATATATTGTTTTTTCCACTTTTTTTTCTTCACTTTTTGTTTCTTCTACTTTCAGAATGCGTTCTAGACATTTCGAATCGAAATTTAACGAAACGGTGGAAAAAAATGAAAAATTAGAAAAGATACTAGAAATCGAATCTTGTTCAATATTTTCCGAGATTTTTCTTACGGTTCGTTTGATATAATAGAAAATATATATTTGTTTAAACTCCCTCTTTTTAAAATCCGAACTCCATACTGTAGCAATACTGTCTTAATGTCTCTTGAGATTCACGACGTCTGATGTCGAAAGACTCTCAGAGAGCCCAGAGTCCCAAAGTCGGGGACTGACTGACTCTACTTATTGGGTCCCAGTAGTAATTCCATTTAAGGAATCGGTCCCCAAACTTAAATCGTTGAACGTCGCTGCCGTCTCGATTAGGAACCGCCTCCAATTATTTACCGATTCTTTTACCTTTGCCTGCATCGATGCAGCCTCTGACCATATTTTATTTCAGTACGTATGTATAAAGGTATTTGTATATGCCGCAAACCGCGGATTCCGACCCTTAGGATTTATTTCTATACTCGTTGTTTCATTTAACCAATAATAAAGAATAATTCATTTTTATATCATTATATGTATCTTCCCAGATAACAATTTTCATATTACGATATTATATAAGAAGAAATTATAGAATTGTGGCAAATTTTACAGTGTAGAAAATATGCGTTCTGTAAAATATGAAAATTATGTATAATTTTCCATGTAGAAATAAGTATGTGAATAAAATTATACATTCTTTATAAACATTGGGAACCTAATAAGATTCATAATTTCTTCTGTACAATAATGATAAATAATTATTTATCACTCAAATACGTGTATAAAAGTTAATAAAGCATTCATAAGTTCAATTGTAATTAAAATCTATTCCGGTGGATTCAAAAAAATGGTATAATTTACGAGTCATAATATATATACAACAAAAAATGCGGAGATACAATTTATAATTATTTCATAATTGGCAATGTGAAAGACACTGGTCATCTAAAATATAGCAATAATATATAATAAGGCATAGATAATAACAATTTAAAACGAATTATAGATTTATTTCAAATTTACCTCCACATAAAAAATACGAATTTGTGGTTTTCATAAATGAATATTATTTTCACAATTTTGAAGTTCATATCGGAAAGTGTACAAAAATTGTATAAATTCAGGGGAAATTAAAATTTGATTACTACGTGCTATTATTAAATTTCAAATAAAGTCATATGAAAAATTACTCATAGAGTACGTCATTTTATATACATTTGGCTATATAATATTAATGTCTATGAATTGTATTTTTCATTGCCATCACAGCAATAGAAGCTCAAATTCTTCACGACCATTCTTGGCTCACGCGTGGTGCTGCTCGCATGTGCTGTTTATCAAAGCATACTCAATTTAATTTGCAGTGTGAAATAATATTAGCAAGTACTCTGTACTCATATATAATTGTGCTTTGTAAATGTTTACTGGAAAGGCTGGGTAAGAATAACGAACATTCTGTGAAAAAGTCAGCTACATCTAGAAGTTTCAAAAGTAGACAACTCCGAAGATGGAAAAATGATCTAAAAAAAAACTTATTGAGTGATATGTATCTGTTAAGACCTCTGCTCCCGCGAGCCGTCATGATAATCAATTTCGCCAACCTAACAATAATGTGACCAATCAATCCATAATACCTAATGACCAAATAGAGCTAAATGAAGAAGGTCGTGCTTCACTCGTTAATCAAGTTTCAGATACATCCAATGATATTGGTAATGAAATAATCAATATACCAAAAGATTGTTTTCTACTCGATGATGTAATTGACTATCTAATAAAATATCTAAATAAAATTTGTTAATATTTAATAAACTCTTCTCTCAGTGCGCTTTCAAAGTTTCTGTACGCACACCCCACTGAGCTAATACGCGAGAGCGGATTCATTTAAAAGCAAAACTTACAAGAAAAGAGCAATAATCATTGCTCTTTTATTCGACCGCAAAATTATAGGCCAATGAAGTAATCAATGTTCGTATTTTTGTTCAAAGAGAATATAGTATTGAAAGAGTGGTCAATATCGCTATCTTTATAAGCTCACTGATCATACAAGAGGAGACCAATCAATGTGCTTATTTTATTGCTATCGCAAATTAGTAATAAAATCATAATAAATATTACCATTTATCTCGGACGCAAAATTATTACAATAACAGAAATTAGCATTACTATTCGATGTCGAATACAAAATCAAAAAAATTGAGTACTCAGCATACGTCTTTGCATCCCATTTTCAAGTATGAAGAAATTGTTATTTGATTCGAACTTCAAATAGTAAGAAAGAGTACTACTTCGTTATACAATAAGTGTTGCAGAAGTATAAGATCCTTGTATAATAGGGGTATAAGGAATATTAGTAATGTCATAATATTCGATATACAATTATTAGAAATAAAGTATGAAAATTGTTATCTGGGCTTTCAGATTCATTATAGAATATTATATAAATTTGTAAAATTGTCTTTTCGCAGACTTTTTCTTCTCGTCGTTTTTAACATTAATATTAAACTGTTTCTCTTCGATCTCGCAATATACGAAAATGAGTCTAGTAAAACGCAGTTTCAACTCCAAAGCACGTTTTTCGACGAGTAAATCTATTTTTTTTTTTTCTTCAAAATTTCTACTATACGGCTTTAAAATCGAAAGAATCTGCTAAAAAAAAAAAAAAAAACGTATGTATAGATTTCGAGATATTTCTTGACGAAAAATCGTTAAAAAACGTAAATTATTAATCCGCTGATATCAATCTTATATATAATTTGTTTCTTATTTCTTCTTATTATTTTTTTTATTTTCTTCTTATTCTATTCTTCAGATTTATCAAATCGCCTACGTAATCGTTAAGTCGGCTAATTCACCGCGTCCCGCAGCGTGGATATTGGAACGATCTATCGACGGTGAAAATTTCTACCCTTGGCAATACTACGCTCCTACGGACGAGGAGTGTTGGACACGTTATTCCGTGCCCCCGGTTACAGGCAAGCTGACATACGTTAGCGATAACGAAGTAGTATGTACCAGCGGTTACTCGAGACCAACACCGATGGAGAATGGAGAGGTGAGTTTCCTTGTTTCACAATTTATCGATTGGTTAATAAATTAGAAATTAAATTCATTCAGTGTCCTTTTTTTTTTTAATTTATTATTATTATTATTATTATTTTTTTTTTTTCACGCATTTTGAGAAATTTTACAGACAAAATTTATGAAATATGACATTTTCTGCTCATTTTAGTCTTTATCCTCTACTATTTATGCTGCTCGATTATAACTACGCCTAATCACTTCTCAGTTATTTTTCTCTATCATTTTCTCTCCGACTATACTCGGCCATATATGTATATCTATGTAGCTACAAACATATATACGTTTTCGATAATTGCTTTTATACTATACGTGCCGCACGGCCGTTCCTCAATTATCCAAATTGCTCTTCAACCGCAGCTATATGGGTAATCGGAATAAAATAAAATTATAAAACAAAAAATGAAAGGAAGAAAACGAAGAAAAAAGAGAAAATCATATGATACTATAAGGGTGTTGAACTAAAACCGACTAAGATCATTGTTTTATATACGGTTTCATTTATTCCCGCGGATATTATTCTTGAAAAATCAAAAACAAAACAAAAAAAACGCATATTCTTGCAGTTTCTTGTTGACAAAATAATTTTTCTTTTAAACTTCTCGATCGATTTTTGTCACTCTATTTTTTTTTTTTTCGTTGGTTTTTTCAATCTTGCATGAATTTTTCTATCCACATTATGGAAAGAAACAGTTTCACAATTTTTTAAATTTTGGAAAATAGTTACTATTAATAATAATAATAATAATAATAATAATAATAATTACGAAGAGGATATAACTCGAAGAAAAACGTTCCGTACGTAGTGCCCTTAGAAGGTTATAGCCGTAAAAGGCTGCAAAGAGGATCGAGAAGTCGAGTTGTACTTATGTGTGGTTTTTATTTTTCATTTTTATTTTTCATTTTTCTTTTCCTGCTTTTCATTTCTTTTTCTTCTTATTTTTCTCATTGTTTTTTTTTTTTTTTTTTGTGCGAGGCTGCAGGCTGGTGCAGGAATCTTGTGGGTTGTTTCTTATTTTTAATCACGTTAACAAATTGACCGCGTGCTTATGCCGCAAGCATATGGCACTGGGAACATGACTCGACTGCTGCTGGCTGCTTCAGACGTATACATACTCTGCACGAGTTACAGGATTTAATTATCGCGATCTTTGATTTCTTTTTTTTAGTTTTTTTGATGTAAAATAATAGGAATGAAAAAAAAAAAGAAGAAAAATGAGAAGACGAAGAATTGTATCAATGATTGTTATTATTATCGTCGTTTTGTGTCGCGACGAAGAAAGGATTGAATAATAAGAGAAGACAGACGAGAAGGGGATTTAGTATAAAATCGCGACTTATCCGTCTCGCAATTTTTCTTTCGTTCGATCCTCCTCTTCTCTCTCTCTCTCTCTCTCTTTGATCTCTTCTTCTCGTTATACTGATATAATTCCTCTTCCTGCAAACCTGCAAACCTATACAGCCTCGTGTAGTACAACAGGGTAGCTTGCAGAGAGAATCCTGCGAAGAGTTAAACGATCAAAAAACAAGACTGCACTCGCTGTGCTTCCGTAAATGGTCCTTACTTCACGTTCGCTATTCCCATTGGCTACTGCACAGCGAAACTCGCACGTGATACGATATACCTGGTTTAGATTTAATTATATATAATGTATATACCGAAACACACCTATATGAGGACGCGATTATATATCTTCGAAATTTAGAAGAAGAAGAAGAAGAAGAAGAAGAAAAATAAATCAATTATTATAATATACATAAATTGTAGAAATTTTACAATTCGTTTACAGATTTTTTTTTTTCCCGTTAGAATTATTGACATCCTCCAATAATGCTGTTGAATAATTGGAATTGTAGATTTTTATACTATATTTAAAATAGCCAGTTTTGAGGAAAGTTATTGGGATTTTTACAAAGAAAATAATATTATTTAATTCTTTTTTTTTTTGTTTTTTGATTCTGTTTTTAGATTCACACGTCTCTGACGAACGGTCGGCCCGGTGCTTTCAACCATACTTCTGAACTCGAGGAATTTACTCAGGCTAGGTTTGTACGGTTTAGATTTCAGGGACTTCGACCTATGGGGGAAACCGTCGTTGATAAACGGAGAGCATTTTATTCTATTAAAGAAATAAACGTCGGTGGACATTGCCTATGTTCTGGACACGCTTCGCACTGTCGTTACAGCGTACATCATGGGGTGAGTTGATGATATATTACAAAAAAAAATTCATCTAAAAATTGAACAACAAAAAAAAAAAAAAAGAAAAGAAAAGAAATTAAGATTTTTGAATCTTGTTTTTTTTTTTTTTTTTCAAATTAAAATGATTTTTAATTTTTTTCCCGTCAATTATCCTTATTCCGAATTTTAACCATGAATCGTTCTCGCGTGATCCTGATCCTGATCCTGATCCTGATCCTGATCCTGAAATTTTTTCTTAAAAATCGTATTTTCCAATCAGTCAGAGTTGAGGAAGAAAAAAAAAAATTGTTCATTCTACTTAGACGGTATGTGAGGCTGGTATTTTTCGTTCTAAAGATACGCTGTACCCACAGAATCTGACATAAGTTGTTGCTTGTAGCCCGCACGCTGTATAATAAAGCAATTAATTAGTTTAACATTTTTCGATGACACCGATAATTCTCAACCTTACACAAAGCACACACACGATCGGAATAGAACTAGAAAATCGACTATGATTATTCCAAACTGCATTTCTTCGATACATAATTGTATACATAATTTGTACATATATATTTAATTGTCGAATTTACGTGAAATGCAAAAAAAAAAGAAGAGAAAGGGGAAAAAAAAACAATACGAGATATAATCCTAAAAATTCATTGTGAAATAGTTATTTTATTTCAAATTTGTTTAAGAATTCGAGAATAAAATCTTGAAAGGGAAAAAAAATTCAATCAAATGAAATATAATTGTCGTATTATTTAATTCAGGAATTTTATTTCAAGAAAAATTTTGCCATCCGATTGAGCCATACGATATACTTATTCGTTGACGATTGAAATTCTTTGAAGAGCTGTCTTCGTATAGGTGCGATGAAAAATTCTACCTATGCACTAAAATAGTTATACGGCAGAGATTCGAGGATTGAATTTTAGTGGATCGAATGCGCCTCGCTGAGTCAGTAAACTAAAAACTAATTCAATTAACTATTATATACCTCTGCAGCTGTTGAGTCTTGCCAAAATTCGATTCTAATACAGTTGCAGAAGGCGGTCTCTCTGCACCTTATGGACCTCCGGGCGGCAGGCGATTCGCCAAAAAAAAAAATTACACAGTGTCCATATAGCGAATCGAGACTTGTTTATATTCTTATAGGCGATTTAAAGAAATCGATGAAATTTTCTACAGATATTTACGCGTCTCTACATCGCAGAATGAAAGAATTCCAAATTTCATTATTAATCTTACATTGATCGCGATGAAATCATATTATAAATAAAGAAATGAAAATTTAGTGATTCTCCTTTGTCTAATTCGATGTATAAATTTGTCGTCACGCGTCGTCTGACTTCGACTGACTCCGAGTCAAACCGCATAGTCAAAAACCGCAGACGAGACGTTTTCACCGCAGAAGGATAAAAGAGGACCTCGCAAACTCTGTGAATTTTTATTTGATTTTTATTTATTTATTTTTATTTTTTTTGGTTCGTTTTTGAATTATTGAAGAAGAAAAAAGAAGAAGAAGAAATCTGATAGAACATCGTAAATCGTGTTCGCATGTAATATAATATATACCTAATTTCAGCATCAAGAATGCGAATGCGAGCGTCACACGTGTGGCGAACGTTGCAACAAATGCTGTCCGATGTTTAATCAGATTGAATGGCGTCCAGGTACCAGTGGACGAGGTTTTCATTGTGAAAAATGTAATTGTCACGGTCACGCGACGGCTTGTAGATACGATTCGGAAATCGCTAATCAGAGATCGTCACTGGATATCAGAGACAAATATCGCGGCGGTGGCGTCTGCATAAATTGCACGGTAAAGAAAAAGAAGAAAAAAAAAAAATAAAAAATAAAAATCACCTTGTTATTTCATATTTTCAAATTAATATTGGGAATCATTTTTTTTTTTTCTCTCACATTTTTCGTATTTTTTTATAATACGCAGCTTCCCTAATTTGAAAGAAGAGGAAAAAAGAAAAAAAGAAAAACCCTCGTTTATAAAAATTCTAATTCTCTTATCAGGAACACACGACAGGAATTAACTGCGAAAAATGTGAAATCGGATTCTACAGACCCAACGGCGTTTTGCCTAACGCTTCTGAACCCTGTCTTCCGTGCACTTGCAACATTCACGGAAGTACTGGCTTCTGTACACCCGACGATTCGTTTACCAGACTTGGAAAGGTAAAGTAATGAAAAAAACGTTATTATTTTTTTTTCCGGTGATTCTTGTTGGGTTTTTAAAACCTTAAAAAAAAGAAAAAAGAAATGAATGTTGAATCCGTAAAATTTGTCTCGTACACCAGGTAGCAGGTGCCTGCGAATGTAAGCCTGGTTATTCTGGTTACAAATGTGACCAGTGCGCGGCTGGTTATAGACAATTTCCCGACTGTATGCCCTGCCCTTGTGATTATCGTGGGATACTTCCATCCCACGATTGCGAGGGCGATTGTCTCTGCAAAGCTTACGCGACTGGCGTACTTTGCGACGATTGTAAAGCCGGATATTTCGCATTGACACGCGACAACGAGGACGGATGTCTTCCTTGTTATTGTTCCGGTGTTACTAAAGAGTGCCGGAGCGCGAGGCTTACTTTTGGAATGGTATGAGAAAAAAAGAAAAAGAAAAAACATTCTTTTCTCACGTCTCGTTTATCCCCGCATTATCTATTTCTCTCGTTATTTTCGTCAAGTTATCAACACGCGAAGGCTGGATGGTTACGGATATGAACACGTCGCGAGCTGTGGCTCCAGAAGTCGATAATGAAAGCGGTTCTTTGGCCATCGATTCATCGGCTTTGGAATACAGTCCTTACTGGTTAGCGCCTAAAGTTTACGGAGGAAACCGGCTAACTTCTTACGGTAGTAACTTGACTTTCGTCGTTACTTGGGTTGTTATGCGAGGTGATAGCAGCGGGAGGCCAACTACAGAACCGGACGTTATACTCGTAGTAAGTATAAACTTGAGTAAAAAAAATTAACTTTACGTTATTCAGACGTTTCTTTATTTATTTTATTTGATTTTTTATGAAAATTTCGTACTACGAAAAAGTCAAAGGTCAATAACTCGAGAAATATCAATATTAGAGATTTGGCTAAGAGGACTTTTTTTGTAGGAAATTAAATTTACTATCAACATGTCATTCACATTTTTCCTGTAAGTTTAGCCATTGATGAAATAATAACGAAAAAACAAATTTATACAAAAATTGACCTGTGCTACATCACCGGTGTGAGTTACAGTTACGTCGCAATGGGCACTTTTGTAGAGGGCTTAAACACGAGTAATTTGCCACTATGGGCGATATGATAGCACAAAATGCCGCTAAGTTGTAGGAATTTGAAAAAAAAAAAATCGGAATTTACATGTTATTCAGATGGGAAATCTTCACACGCTTTGAGCGAGTACTTAATATTAATAATAAGGGCTCATATTTTAAGGGAATTTCTCGTTTTGCATTAACAACAAAATTTCAGTACGGGAGCGAAAAAAAAAAAAAAATAGTCGTCAAAATAAAAGGACCCTAATATATATATATATATATATATTTATATATGTAATTTTCTTATTTCCAGGGAAATAACGGAATGCGTATTGCCTACGGTGAGGAAAGATACTCGGGACAAGATGCTGTCATATCCGTACCTCTCCAAGAACGAGGATGGTATCATGTAAAAGAACAAATTCGTGATTTACCGACCAGATTAAGACGTACTGAATTCCGCGGAGATCCGGTCAACAGATTTCAAATTCTCACTATCTTAGCTGATCTCAAACACATCTTAATCAGAGCCCAATATCACTCCGAACAAATCGAAGGAAGGTAAGTTAATAAAACAAAATCTCAATCTCCATTTCTATTTTTTACATTCTTTCATTTGCATTTGGATTGAATATTTTTTTTTTCTCTCTTTTTTTCTATATCTTCTGAATTTTTTAGTCCCAAATTTTTGTTTTCGATTTTCAATTTTTTTTTTCATTTTTTTTATTATCGTAGCTGTTTTTTTTCGACTCAAAAAATACAAAAAAAAAAAAAAAAAACAAAAAACAAGGAAAGGAAAAAACTGTATTTTTACTTTCAGTTTATTGGAGGCGATACTTCCGTCAGGTGAATTAATCGAATCTGAGGAAGACGAAGGAAGCACATTGGTAGAACGTTGCAACTGTCCTCCGGGCTACGAGGGTCTTTCGTGCGAAAAATGTGCCTGGGGTTATACCAAAGTACCATCCAACAATACGGATCATCACGATCATTTAATCTGTGTTAAATGTGACTGTAACATGCACGCTGGTTCGTGCGATCTTTTGCTAGGCGAGTGTGGGGTGAGTAATTCTGTTCTCTATACATATATCGTTCTTTTTATTCCTATAAACTTTTTGCTGGGAAGTAAAATCGAGAAAATAATTGATAAAATATTCAAGAAATTTGATTCGAAAAATTAGAAAAAATTGAATGAAATGAGAAAGAAATTAGAAGAAAAAAAAAATTATTATTATACAGTAATTCATATACCTATTGGGGAACTTCTACAATATACATTTGTCGAAATGGAACGTAGTAGGAATTTACCTTACCGAAAGATGGGAACTTACTGTGCGTCAGTATATACGTTAATTATGTTATTTATTTATTCAAATTTTATACAATATTAGATAATTGAAAGAATAACTCGAAGATCATTTTAGAAATTATTTTCTTGAATTTAATCAAAATTCTCAGATCATGAACGACAATTAAATTTGATTTGATTCAATTAATTAATAAATAAATGACATAAAACGGAAGAAAAAAAAAACAAAAAATAATTTTTCTACTTAGATAAACAAACGATAAATAACATTCTTTATTTATTTATTTATTCATTTATATATTTTTGAAATTTTTTTTTAAATTCTTTTCAGATCTGTGAGCACAATACCATAGGACCGAAATGTGATCGTTGTGCTTCAGGCTATTACGGAGATCCTAGTCAAGGGACTGAAAATGATTGTAGAAAATGTTCTTGCCCTCTTAGCATTGATTCGAATAATTTTAGTCCAATTTGCCAGCTCGATCAGCCTGGAAATTTCGGTGGTGGTTACGTTTGCACCCAATGTCCTAAGGGTTATACGGGAGATCATTGCGAAAGGTGAAATAATAATAATTATTATGGAGTAGAAGAATAAATATGTATAAGATTTTATACGATTTTCGATTATTTCTTTTTATCTGCGAATGAGAGTTAGCTTTTTTTTTTTTTTTTTTTCTTTTTCTTTTTTCTTTCTTCTCTATAATTTTTTAAAACAAATAATATACTGATGATTGGAAAATGACGAGAATATAATAGAAAAATGATGATAATGATAATGAATTTGAATTTTAACGAAATATTACAGTTGCGACGTCGGTTTCTTCGGGGATCCGAAAATTCCTGGTAATACTTGTGAACCGTGTTCATGTAACGGTGGTCAATGCGATCAAGAAACAGGAAGATGTTTGGAATGTCGTGGGAATACTGACGGATGGAAATGCGAACGTTGTAAAGATCTGCATTACGGAAATCCACTGGAATTGAACTGCGAGGGTAAGGGAGATCTCGGAAATATTTTCAAAAAAACAAAAAAACATTTTTTTTTAAATATCCAAATCTTGAAAATTTTCATACTTCTAATCATAATGCTTTTTTATTTTTCTATACATTTTTACATAATTCTCGAAAAAAAAAAAAAAAATATGAATTCTAAATCATATAAATTTAACAAAAAAAAAAAAAAAAAAACTGACAGTAGTCCTCAATCCTTGAATAGAAATGATCTTCTGAAATTCAGGGAAAAAAAAACTATCAAAATTATTCGAAAACCGATAACTGTAACGATTAAAATAATAATCATAATAAAAAAAATAAAAATAAAATAAAAGAATTAGATTCAATATCCTTATACAGAAAGGATCTTTCGATGTTGAAAAAACTATGAAAATTATTCAATAAAACAATAAAACAATTAAACAAAAGAAAAAGGTTCAATTCTCGTTTCCATTTTTCTTTTTACGTTCGAATTTCTTTCCCAAATTTTATTCAGTTGTTCTGTTGTTGTTGTTATTATTATTATTATTATTTTCAGCCTGCAATTGCGACCACTTTGGTAGTTCGTCGTCTCATTGTGATTCGGAAAGTGGTCAGTGCCTTTGCCGGCCTCTTTATGCCGGCAGAACTTGTTCAATTTGTGTCGAAGGTTTTGGCAACGTTAGTGCCGGTTGTATTGAATGTAAATGTGGAATAGGATCTGTGAGAAATATATGCGACGTTATCACCGGGGAGTGTGAATGTCGTCGAGGTGTTACTGGCCCGTTTTGTGACCGTTGTGACCATCAGTATTATGGATTATCCACTGAGGGCTGTTTCGGTGAGTCTTTTTCGTCTTTTTTTACATATTCAATTTTTATATATTATTTTTTTTTTTAACACAAATTTTTGTTTGATCTTATATTTTCTTCTCTGTATTCGAACTGTTCGTTATAATTTTACTATCTTACGATATGAATATTATATACAGGATATATACTGCTGAAAGCTCTTTGGGAAAACTTATAGTGAAATTTTTTCAACCAAATTTCATAGTTTTTCTTTTCTTTTTTCTTTTTGTGGATTTTAAATCATTTTTTTTTTTTTTTTTTAAACCAGTTTTAGATATTTTCGACAAATTTAATCGTCTATTGGTCGAATTTAGGAGATTTTCGCTACTTTTGGGATTTCAGATTTCACCAGTTTCCATTTTCGAATGACTCTAGTGTTTTACAAACGATTCAATCTTCTTTCAGTCTATTAAATCGTATTTTACTATAGATTCTAATTAATTTCAGTATCTATATCATAGCTTTTTCTTAAACTGCCTCATATATAGTTTCCCCAGATGAATATAATATCGTCTCTAATTAAAATATTATACAAATTACCTTATTTTTATTATTTTTCTTTTTTTATTTAATTTTCCCAAAGAGTTTCATCGATTTTTCTTTCTATATTCTTTCGTCTTTTATCAAATCCTATAGTTCATTCAAACATAATTCGATAATTTCCAATCTGATTATCTCATATTTTCGCAATGCAATTAATTTAATCTTCCCGAATATTTTGCCAATTTTCAACTTCATTTCAGTTCGCATTTTTACAGATTTCGGTGTCTTTTTTATTTTTTTTATTTTTTATATCTGAATTCATATCACGAAACTCATAATCTAATTTAGTTTCTTTCAACGGGTTATTCAATGCTTTATTTCCGTATTTCTCAACATTCCCGAAAGTAGAATAATATTTGAAGAGAAATTATATTTCTCGCTGTAAATTTCCTTCTCGTTTACTCTTTTTATTTTTATTCTCATTTTTTTTGTTTTTTTTCTTCAAAAATCTTCTAATAAAACTGTCAGCTTTTAATTGGCATCGAATCCTCGTACCTACGTATGGACATATATATACCTATACGTACGTATATACTAAAGTAAACGACATATACGTAACATGGCTAGGTCGAGAGGCGCGCCTCTATAACTAACCGGATCTTTCTCGTACGGAAGTTTATTGCGACTAGTATATATAGCGGTCGCGAATTCCTATCAGATTATCATCATCGACAATCCCCTGCGTCCTCCACCTCCTCCTCCTCCTCCTTCTCCTCATACTCCTTATATCTCCCGCCCGTAACCCGTAAGATACGGGAACACGTTTTAGAATCTGCGTGCGGGATATCGCATACGCAATAATATACCTTCAACCCGATCAATGCACGCGATCGATTTTCAACCCAGGGTATATAACGAAATACGATGATGAAATCGAACGAAATTTTGACTCGTCGACGCGAAAACTGAGACTTATACTTTTGGATGTGACAAAAAAAATAAAAAAAATAAAAAAACTCTATGAAACTAAAAGACAGGAAAATGTAACGAACTTTTTTTATCTTTACTTACTTCACTGTAACTATATAAATGAACAAGAAGCGCGTTTCATTCGGTTTTAACGATCTATAATCCGGTATCGCTTCCCTATAATTAAAATATCGCTTATCAAAATTTATGACAGTTTCATTCATTTTTATACTCTTTTTTTTTTTTATTTTTGTTTTTTTATTTTTTTTATTTCTCTTCTCCTTCATTTCCTTAGAATATTATTAGTTAAACTTTGACCTTTGATACAGTATATATCGCGTGTCTAACGGCGTAAGGGTCCTAAGCGACGTTATACACGATTTTCTGTCATTTTTTCAAAGTGAGAACGCGTGGCAAATTTTCGATGAAAAAATTTGAAATCCTTTTTCTCCCCGTTTTGAAATCATTAATCTCCAATTACTTCTACGTTTTTATCATATTTATAGAAAATTACGATATAAAACCACAAAAAATCATATATATGACTTTGCGTCACCAAAATCGTCTTTTTGCCGTCCAAAACTTTACACCATAAGAAATAAGACCTACGACGTATCTATAATCTCTTGATTGGTAATTAAATAATTTTAAGAATGAACCAAAGATTTTTTCTTCTTCTGATTGATTTGAGAGAAAAAAAAAAGAAGAAATTATTGGTATATATTAGACTGTGTCAAAATAACTTTTTTTTTTTTTCTCGATTAAATACATCTAAAGAATTTCTTCAATATGAAAAGAAAATTTTCCTAAAGTTTGGGCTCAATATCTCTAAAATTGAGCTGGCGCAAAGGGGGGTCCCCTTTCCCATCTAAAATACATGGCGAAAAAAAAAAATTTTCTTAGTTTTAGAATAACTACATGAATAAAATTTTTTTTTAAATTTTGTTACACACTACCCTATAGGAAATTCAATTCTCTACAAAATTGTTACTATGCATTTTTTCTCTAAACTCAACATAAACAAAGTTACATAACGCTGAATAGGCGAAAAGAAATAAAAATCGAAGATTATTCCCCTATTCAGTGCTATGTAACTTTGTTTACGTTGAGTTTAGAGAAAAAATGCATAGAAACAATTTTGTAGAGAATTGAATTTCCTATAAGATAGTGTGTAACAAAATTTTTTTAAAAATTTATTCATGTAGTTATTATAAAACTAAGAAAAAAAAAAGTTATTTTGACACAGTCTAGTATATATATCAATTACTTGTATATTATATACGTACAATGTAATTATACTTACGTAATGGTTTTATTTCGTCGTTGGAAGGTGTATAAAATATATATATATCTGCAAGGTAGGTACACACCTACACATCTTATCATTCGTGTATGATATGTATGAGGTTATACATCTACCTACCCTGCCTGAGTTGTTTCTTGAGCTTCATGAGAGGCATGAGCTAATAAAATTCTATAATTACCTACTTATTCATCGAAACGATTACCAGGTGTGAAATACCCGGTTAACGCCTAATGGAACTGCACCTCGTATAACCGCAACGCCCGGCAAAGCGTGTATACTGCAATACGAGCAATTAAAATTAAAGAAATTACAAACCAAGAAGAACTCGTATATTATCAGGGCCGCACGTATACCTATACGTATATATATATACCTACTCACGTTATACACATATATTCATACGTGGATAAATATTCGTTCAAACTACACAGTTCACAGGTTTAGCAGTCTATATGCTGCGTATTTGAATAACGTATATCGCGCGATATCAAAATGCGCGAATAGATAAGCGAACGAAATTACAGACCAGCTATAGTTGTATATTCGCATAAATTCGATTACTGAAACATCATTGAATTATATACGAAATTATTTGCAATGAAATAGAAAAACGAGAGACGATATATTTATTTCGAGCTTCTTGAATGTTTTCCCGAAATTCAAGCTATTCTTAAACTTCGATAGGTTGGTACTGCTTCTTTTGATTTGCCAAAAATTATGCAGACGAAATTGAAGTGATTTAAAAATCGCTTTGAAAAATACGCTTTAAAAAACTTGATAAAAAAAAGTATTTAAACAGACTATTTGCACGCTATTAGATCGTAGCTTTACGTAGTACGTGCAGGTCTTTTACTCGTACCTGTATACTATTTGCAGGCATTGCGAGTATAGGCTTACGATTAGACTGGTAATCAGTGTTGCGAACAGGGTGCATTGAATTCACGAACGTTCGCTTATTCGCACTTTACTCGATCACTCAGTCAATCGGGTATAGTCTCTAAGATTTGACAGGCTGTTCAAAATCGCCTTAAAAAATGCGGAATCGAATATACGATTAATTTTGCGAAGCTGCCAAATAGGGGAGGGTGGCCTAAAGCGGGTAGGTTAACGATAGAAGCCCAAAAATCTTAGTTTTTGTTCGATTCAAATAATAATTTTGGTTCCATTTAATAGGAGGGTTATCGAACTTCAAAATAATAAATCATAATTGTGTCATTTTTTACAAAGTAAGTGTTTATTTTTAAAAATTCGAAACTCCTCGAAAACCCGCTTTGCCCTTATAGGGGGCCTAAAGCGGGTAAGCATCATAAACTTGACAAATCTTAGCACATAGGTATTAATTTTTTTAAACATTCATTTTGAGACTTTAATTATACATCTAACTATCGTAAAAAAATAACTTTTTAAATATTAATCTTCTTATACTAGTCTTAGACAGTTAGAAGTCTCAACGATGTAAATCTAGCAACAGTAAGAGTTATATAAATATTAAATTGACAAATACTTTCGTTAGCAAATCAAAAAATAATAAATAGTTGAAACATTAGACTTTAGTTAAATATCTATCATAAAAAAAAAAAAAATTGTAAAAAAATTGTATCTACTCAAGTAGATACCCGCTTTGCCCTACCCGCTTTGCCCGGAAGCACATTTTTTAATTAAGGAAATTTAACTTCGAAAAAAAAAAAAAAAAGCCAACATGTCTATCGTATTTTGTAGCTCAATAGTATCAGAATAATATAATATAATTAAAATTAAATTAAAGGAACTAGTATTCTACTGGTCAAAAGTTACATTCCTTCGATTTTTTTAATAAATTCACCGATTTCTTTATATTGCGCCTAGTTACGCCATGTCGTACCTCCGATACTCGGTTGGGACTGATTGAAACTCGGGGGTGTTCGGGTAATCACAGCATACATACACATTGACATTCGCGCTACATGCGACAGCATACGGACGCCTACCCGCTTTAGGCGACCTACCCGCTTTAGGCTACTCTCCCCTATCTGTCTAATTCACCCCAATCGCATCAAAAAAGAAAATAGAAACAAGAAAACAACGAAATTCATAAAATTGCAGAAATTATTACGATCTGAAAGAAAAGAGAAAAAAAATAATCCCTTGGAATCGCGGGAGCGATACAATATTCCGACGTTATCGGATACGCGGGATTCGGCTTAATGGGAGATTCAGATCTTTCCCAATCGCCGGTATGATTTATCGCGTGATCGATAATCTGTTATGTAAATTGATCCCCTTTCTCTATCTTTCTCTTTCTCTCTCTCTCTCTCTTTTATTTGCATCGTTAAAAATTCTTGCCTTAATTTTTCGCTGTCGCCGCTGTAGGTAGGTAGCTGTTGGTACACACTGCAGGTATGCGTGCGTGATGCATGTGACGAATACACGGGAAAACCGTATAGCTGTATAAAGAAAATCGCGATCTTTGATGAAGAAAAAAGTAAAAAAAAAAAAAAAAAAATTTCTATTAATGAGAAAATAAAAATGAAAAATCAAAACTTTTCCTTCAAATAGTAATAATACGATTAAATTGAATAATAATTAATATCCGCGATTCATTATTAATTTATTACCTATCTATATATAGTAGGGTGATTCAAAAAAAATCGATATTTTTCAATTTCGAAAATCCCCTATTTAAAAGTTGTTGGAAGGTGAAAAAAGATCCCAGTCAAAATTTCAGCCCGAAAAAAAAATATTTAGAGGTCGCTCATTGAGGTTTTCTATTTTCCATTTAAATAACATGGGAAAAAACATTTTTTTTTTTAGAATTTTCTAGCTCTCAAACCATTCAACGGATTTTTGTGCGCGATGAAGATTTTTGTAGGAAATTGAACGCTCTACAAAAAATGTCTCTTGTCATTTTTTGATTAAACGACGAGTTCAAAAGTTAACTTTTAACTTTTTACCTCAACTTTCGAAAGTTAACTTTTGAACTCGTCGTTTAATCAAAAAATGACAAGAGACATTTTTTGTAGAGCGTTCAATTTCCTACAAAAATCTTCATCGCGCATAAAAATCCGTTGATTGGTTTGTGAGCTAGAAAATTCTAAAAAAAAAAAATGTTTTTTCCCATGTTATTTAAATGGAAAATAGAAAACCTCAATGAGCGACCTCTAAATATTTTTTTTTCGGGCTGAAATTTTAACTGGGATCTTTTTTCACCTTCCAACAACTTTTAAATAGGGGATTTTCGAAATTAAAAAATATCGTTTTTTTTTTGAATCACCCTAATATATAGGTATGAAAAATGAGGATTTTTCTTTATTATATAAATTTCGTCAATATATATATATATATGAACAAATGAGTTTTTTTTTTTCCCCCTGAATCTTTCACGTCGATTTAAATCATTTAAATCATTTAGCTTTGGGACACAGAGGTCTGGTTCTTATATCCTAGGCGTGAGACTTGCACCATGTCGCGGTTTGTTAAGATACAATATCACGTAGTGAAACCGATGTGGAGTGGAGTTAGAGTTCGTACAGCGTGCCATCTCCATGGCAATCACCACCTGGGTGGTCTGTACCGAACGCCACCGGGCATCTTCGGACCTGAAGCCTCGAGGTCCCGGTTCCCGGAGTATTAAGTAATTTTCTTGCTTTTTTCCGTATCTCGTTTTTTTTTTTTTCTTTTCTTTTTATATTACTATTTTGCTTTTTTCGCCAATTCCCGCGTTTTCAAATTTTCATTTTTCATCATTTCTTTTTCACCATTCTCCATTGAAAAGTAAAAATTAAAAAAATAAAATAAAAGTTTTGCGAAGATAACAAATTTTATCTTCGAAGTAAATTAAGAAAAAAAAAAGGAGGAGAAGCAAGAAGATGATGTAGAAAATTTTGATACAACTATATCGTCCAGGTATATAGAATATATTACCCTGTGTAAAATAATTTCAGAGTTTTACCTCGATGATATACAAATTGAGGTGTTTAGAAGGCAAAATTCAAGTCCGTGGTAGTAGATACGGAGCGGTACAAAATACAGGGCGGTGAATAATACCAGCTTCGGTATTATACTGGGCCTGCTAGTTTAGGTGTGACTAAATTAATGGCCTAAGGCTGTATTGAAGTACCGATTTTATTACCTCATCGATTCAACGACGATCAAATTTTCATCGTATATACATATAATAGCGAAAAATCATCCTAATGATTTGAAACAAAAACAGAAACAAAAATAATGAAATTCTAGCTTCCCTCTATGCATAAATTTTTCCTACCGAATATCAAAAGCTCTTCGAATAAATCGAAGAAAAACGATGTCTATACCATACTTGGACTTTTTCGATCCACGCATCAAACGACATATCACTTTCACGATTTCCCATGAATCGTTTCGATAAATTTCATTCTTTTTTTCTTTCACTTGAAAAATAAATTCTATGATTTTTTTTTATTGAGGATATAGAATTTGAAAGATGAAATAAATATTGTGAATTTTTTGTTCAATTTTTTTTTTACGAAATTTACCTATACTTGAGCGAGTACCTATATACTTAATTTGTCCGAGTGCAAAAATCGCGATATACCTACGTTCGGAATCCTCGGATCCTTTAGCATTTGAGTTTTGGTCATCGGACTTACTGCAGCATCGGACACTGCACTGCAAACAAGAGGATCGCCTCCTCTTTGATCGTATCTCTGCGAGACTCACTCGTCGCGTTTTATACTACGTATATATACGTTTGTATAGGTATACATGACGCGTGACGCGGTCTCTCTGAAGATACGGATCCCATACTTCTCCATACTCGCGGACTGATGCTTTTTATCACGTTTTATCATCTACCTCTACCTATATACCTCCGGCTCCTGGTTTCCTAAACCGTTTCATCCCCGTACCCACAACCGCGGACTCTTCAATATTCGATACTAGCAATTTCTATACAACGAGATAAAAATTGAATAGAAAAAAAAAAAAAAGAAACAATCTAAATTTTCCCAGTTTTTTTTTTTTTTTTTACTTTTTGTTCTTGCTATATATTATACTGGTGAAAAAAAAAAGAAAGAAAAATCTTGTTGTATCACCTGGAGCCCCATAGATAGAGTCCCCATATATATATACATATATATAGTATGTATAGTACGATGCATGCGTGCAGCGAGAAGAAGTGAAAAAATTCAGGTGCATGATGACTGGTTGCGGCTATGGGTAGGTAGAGATACAAACGTCTAATCTCTGCAGTCTCGTCGTATGAGAATATATAATGGGATACTCTGTGCCCCCGCCTCCCTTCCCAAAAACAGGGCACATAAAAGAAAGAAGAAAGAAAGAAAGAAAGAAAGAAAGAAAAAAAAAAATTGACACATAGCTTTATTGTACGAGTGCAGGCAAGGAAAAAAAAAGATATAGAAATTTCTTTCATTTTATGTGAAAATAGAAAAAGGAAAGAAAGAAAGAAAAAAAAAAGGAATTATGAAGAGAAAGGAAACTAGAGGCGAAAGGAATTTGATCGCGATTGGATAATTCTAATTCTGTCCTTTATTGAAATTCTTGATGTATGGTGATCGATCCGTTGCCTGATATCGATACCCTAAAATCCCATGACACCGATGATCGTTATGGTTGATCAAATTGCCAGATAGGGAATGATATGCGTAGTGAAACGAACTAGGAACCTATTGCAACGCAAGAAAAAAAAAAAATGAAACGAAAAGAAAAAAAATCAGAATATATATTTTCGAATCAACGGAGTCGAAGAATTTGAACGAATTTTATTCTACATTGATTTTATTTTTTTATTTCATACATTTTTGGATTCTCGAATATTCGTTGTATTTCGATTTTTTAATCCAACGAGTGGTTGCCATAAATTTGATTAAAAAACAATAAGTTGTTGGGATTGGTTGGACAATTTTTTTTTAATCAAAAAACAAGAAATAAATCTACGAATGTATCTCTACTCTATCAGCTCTTCGGTACTCGAATAGTTCAGGGGACAGTATTTAGTGAAATCTTGAGAGATGAATCTCGAGATGAATATATACGGACTTTAAGGTATATAGCGTAAGCTGGGCGAGGGATCGCGAGTAAAGAACGGCGGTCTTGTTTGCGTAAGAAGGTATACCTACTGGATAAGAGATTTCCTCTGATGATACCGACCTTAATAATTTAATCTAGCCCAGTGATTAAAAAACTCCTTCATTCCCAAAGCTTCGCACTGGGGGGGTTACGCAATAGAACCATATAGACTCTCTCTCTCTCTTCTTTTTTCAATTTTTTTTTTTTATTCTTCTTCCTTCTCGTTTTCCTTTTCTTTCTTTTTTCTTTTTTCATTTTTTTTTTTTCTATCTCTATTATTAGTATTCTCTACTATCGTCCTAGAGGCTCCATGACGCGTTTTATTCGTAGAAAAATTTCACCACGTCATTCTCCACCGGGCATTATATCCGATCGCCTAAACCAACGAGACTAGTCCGGTCCACTCTGTCTATGTAACATGTAAGAAACGTAGTCCTGCAACACCTGTAATCCATGTAATCCTTATAATCCTTATATAGGATACATTGCCATTTTCGTTTATTTATCTATTTTTTTTTTTTAATATTTTATATAATTTGTCTTGATTCTCCGTTTTCATCATTTTGCAAGAATTTTTCGACTCCAGATTCGCGGATTGATTTTCACGTCTTTTTCCACAAATCTCACGTTTAGAATTTAAATTCTCATTTTCATTCTTCGTTAAACGTTGAATAATCTTTTTTCTTTTTTTTTTCGTTCTTCATTTTTGTTTCCTTCATCTCGAACTTATATCTCATACTAGTATAGGTACGTATTTGGGTTTGACGTTTTTATAGATCTACATCGATTCTTGCAAAGAATAGAAATTAGTTCGTCATCATTAAACGTTTCCTTCCGGATTTCCTGGAGACAAACTGACTTTTCTACTTTCTATATATGTATGCATGTACATATACATACCTATCTATAAGTTTTTCTTTAGTATTCCAAAGGTACAACAAACCCTTATACAAGTTGTGCCTTTATACCTACCTACCGCGGCATCGTAAAACTGACCATAACCATAAGCGCGCACACTTTGACCATTTCTATCGTCCCAGATGATGGATAACTATACACCATGAAAATATATATCCTTCGAGGTCCTTGCCCTCCGTACTCTTTATTCTTGACATATATACAGGTATATATATATGTATCTACGTATCTAGATTCTGTCACAATATTTTTATATAACGAAAAAACTCAAAAAGTATCGATCGAAAAATTTCTTTACCTCGTTTCAACGAGTCTTTATACGTTTTCGAAAAACATAGAAGTTTAGAATAAGATTTATTTCTTTCTTTTCTCACTGCGAATCTATATCCTTTACAATCTTGACACTATTTCCGGTAATTACGACGCGAGATTCCAGGAATACGTATATTACCAATAAATTTTGAAAAAAAAAAATATATATATATGTATTTCGATGAATCAAAATGAATTAAAAATAATAATAATAATAATAGGAATGAAACAAAGGTATAGGTATATAATGTACCAAGTTCGCGTCCTTGCGAGTGGATGGTTCAATTCGTTCTCCCACTTGTATATATGTGTATACATATACATATATTATATTTATTACATATACTTTTGCATTAACTATGAGAGTTGAGTCGAGTATATATAAGGATGATGAAGAGTATGAAGGGTGGAATGAACCGCGGAAGTATTTACTATAGTTTATTTGCGGGGCCCCTCTTGATCACCTGCGGCATTTTATGGGTCCTTTGGCCTCTCTCATGCAATCTTAACAACGTTTTGTAAAACTAAACAGACGTGTCCGTGGTTGGGAGAGCCAGTCAGTCAGCCATAGCCGGGAAAATGACAGGTTGACATTTTAATCGTTCTCGCTTTTCGTACACGTATATATAGATAGAAATATATATATATATATATATATATATATTTATGAAAGGGGAAGTGACTTGTGACGTCTGACGTCTGAGAAAAAGAGAGTCTTGACCTTTCGGTATAAATTATTATCATAAATTCTTCATTTTTGTTGATCAAAAAAAAGAAAAAAATGAAAAAAATGAAAAAAAAATTATATCCTCAATATCAAATATACGTATAGGTATAGATTCGTAAATCTTAATTTTCGTACACGTAATCGAATTCCGAGGTTTCACTCCTGTACCAAAAAAAAAAAATGTTGAAAAAAAAGATGAAAAAAAAAAAAAAACTAGGTCTGTGTCACCTGCTCGTATATAACTACCTATAATAAGCTGGCAATTAATCTGAACGTAAATATAACTGTGGACAGGATAACAGTATCCGCTTTGTAGTCTGTATATGAAATTCTTCGTTATCATCATCACACAACCTGTACCTACGTGTGTAAGAATATTATACGGCCGAGTAGCTCGGTGTTGGAAGGACTCATGTGTCAGAAAAGATTCTCAAAAATTGAAATTGAAAAAAAAAAAAATTATCGATAGTCAAAATTTGGATAATTTATCGTTTTTCAAACATTTTTTTTTTACGTAAAAACCATAAATTGAAAGAAAAAAAAAAACGGGGCCTATATTATTTACGGTTCGAATTCGACGTTGAAAAGACTCGTGTGTCGGGAAACGTTTTTTTAAATAAATGAAAAAAACAAGTTCACGTTCGAAATTTTGGTTATTTATCGGTTATTTTTTTAATTTTTTCTTGTTTCTTAATTATTATTATTTTTTTTTTCTTCTTTTTTTACATAAAAAATTAAAAAATATATGCAGTGAAAAAAATCTTCTCCCTCTCTTATTCTCCAGCTGCCTAGCGCGTATAGACCGCAGGGCAATCTTTAGACACGTACGGTATGAAACAGGTGCTTTTTTTATCTTGTAACATTGTGGTTCGCCCTTTTAATTCTTATATATACGTATAAGTATATACCGAACTGCATCAGGCCGCCTCCTGGCAGACTCCCCGGCGATATCTTCGCCCGGTGCACCCACGTGCATCGCATAGTAAACACGAAGACGCGCGAGGGATGTGCGTGGCTGTATGAGCAGCAGCAGCAGCAGCAGGAACAGCAGCAGCTATAAGAGCAACTCGCTGCAGAGATCTGATGGTCCAGCATAAGAGAGAGAGAGAGAGAGAGAGAGAGAAAGAGGAGAGATAAAGAGATAAAGAGAGAATTAGAAAACGAGAGAGAGCAGGCTAGAATTCGATGAGATAGAGGTAGGTACGGGAGAGAGGGACGGGGAACCGCGATGAAGAGAGAGTGAAAGAGGAAAGAGGAAGAGAGGCTAATGGTAGCGCGCGGAAGAAGTAAAGAACAGTGTACCGCGAGCTACGCGACTTGACAGACTGTCCTGCGAACACGGTGGATTTATTTCAGTTTCATTCAGTTTTTGAAAAATAACAAAAAAATTAAAAAAAATTAAAAATAGGGACTTCTTAGTATCTCGTGTTGTGGCAGTGGTTCGAAATTGAAAAAAAAAAAGAAAAGAAAAAAAGAAGTTTATTAAAAATAAAAAAAAAAATAAAAATGGTTTTACAAAATATCAAGCAGTTAGGCGGTCGCGATTTATTTAACACATCGATCTTCGAATATATTTTTTTAATTGTTTAGTTTTAGTTTTTTCGTTTTTTTTTTCCTTCTTTTTACTTTCTTTTTTCTTCATTTCTTTCGGTTTTTGAATATCTGTGAGAAAAAAGAAAAAAAAAAACAAAAAAAAGATCGTACCTACTGAAAATAAAACCAAACTTATTATGGGGTAGTCATGTTGGAAAGAAAATTATCGCGGTATATGCTGCAACAGGGTCGAAGAAGTGTATTGGTATTGTTTTTTATTGTTAATATAATAATTGTATCGAAAGTTTATGCAACTGATGCATTTAGTGGTATAAGTGCAAACGCAAATGCGAGGAAGAATATCGGAGAAGAGGAGAGAGGAACGTATACAACAATAGGTGCAGGAAATAGAAATTGGAAAAATCCCGCACACTTGTATCCCGAAATTCGTGAAAATAAGAAATTTAATAATCCCGTCATTAAACGACCGTCGTCGTACCACAGATCGGATGGAAATTATCACAACAGATATCCGTATATAAAAAATCGAAAACCTGTAGCTTACGTTCAAATACAACCATCAGCATCCAGAGCTGTTACTACATATCCAAGGAAATGCACCCGTTGTATGATTTACTACAACCCCTGCAATACACCGATAGCTAATCATCAACCCGTCAGAGTATGGCCTAGTTACAAAAAGTACAGTGGTCCAGCGGTGAATTGGCGCGGTTTGAAATACGGTGGGTATTTTATTCTTTTGTTTTATTTCACGTTTTTACATTCATTTATTTATCCCCTGGACCCGGTGCGTGCGTGGTCGGGGAGAAAAGCTCGCGGTCTACCGCGTGTTTCGAAACTTAAAGATATATAGGAGCTTGTCAACGGGATAGACGGGAGAGTTTAATCCCGAATGTCTGTCTCGAAGTTCTCTCGCTAATCTGACAGCGGATATACTATCGGTCGTCTATATGAGGATATTTCATAGTATATAATAATACCTATAACATATATAGAACAGGGTAGGGCGGGTTTGACGTGTGTTTATAATTTATTATGGTAAAGATAAAGGGCGGAGGACTACACAGTTCTTTTTTTTTTTTACTTCTTTTTCTTTGAATTTTATACGAAAATTTACGGAAAAACTGGAACTCGATCCTCCATTCATCTGTATTAAAAATCAAACGTACAAGATTCACAAAAAAGAATTCTGAACAATCATTTTTTCTCGCCGTGGACATTGTAGATCAGGAACAGCTGGACCGAATGATAAAATCCGATCATCAAAATGACGGGTATTGATGCGCCTTTCGCGTGAGCTATGCTTTTGTTTATCGGAACTAGGAATCTGAAGAAACAAAAAAAATTAGTGATCGAAAAAAGTTGACTATTTTTTTTTTTTTTTCATCAAGTTTCAATAATCCCACGGAGTTTTCCCTAGTTCGCGCGAAAGGTACATGTGGGTTTGTCGCTTTTGTATTTTTGTCTTGTTTTTTAGACTTTTCGTTCGCGGTTTATAATGTCCGGAAAAGAGAAGAGCGCTTCATTGATTGAATCATAATTTCTCTCCTGAATGAATTCCTCTTGTTTAATTAATTCTCGTCGTTTATTGAACCTTAATGCTGTTACAAATCTGCCCGAAGATAGTTTGAATAAAGTAATTAAAGGCATGAACACGATCGTTTCTTCGTTCGTATATATCAGCGATTAATCGTTGACGCCCCATCGTGTCGATAAACCGAGAATCCGTTCCCCAGGGTGAAAAGAAAAAGGCGAAGTTTTTTTTTTCTTTTTCAACGTCTGTCAATTAGCTTCTAAATTTCTGTGTATGTTCTGTGCTAATTTCAATGAAGCACGAAATAAAAAATAAAAAAATAAAACGTTAGTTAAATTACCACAGAAAAAAAAAAAGATAAAAATACAAATTTCGTGGCTGTTCGAAAAATATGATCTATAAGTTTGTTTGATTTATCAAGTTGATGAGCATCGAGGAGAGACCTTAATTCGATCCAGAAATAACCGTAATTGCTTCAATTATAAAACGCTATTAAATTAGGGGAAAAATTTAACGCTGAACTGGAATTGCACTTTGCTATTCGCAGCTATCTATAATAATGTATTTTTTTATTGAAAATAATGATTTTTGTGTGACGAGAAATCGTACGAAAACATCGTCTGATAGTCTAGAAATTTGTAAAATTCTAAAGATTGTTAAATAATGTTTAACGTATCACTGATAATCTTTCACCTAGTTGGAATTCGATCGATTAAGAAAAAGAAAAATAAATCAAAATAATAATAATTAAATTAAAATAAAAAGGAAAGTGTGATTTATTAATGAGTTTATTAAGAGTAAAATTAATTGATTAATCGTTATATACGTAGTTTGATATAAAAATGATCGCGTGTTAGTTCCGATGTCTCGACAGCTATACTATATATTAAATATATGCAAGAGTTGTTGGATTTATTTCTCGATCCTCGAACTCGGTCGGACAAGTTTATAATATAAGAGAAAATAAAGTTGTTCGCACCAACATTTGCGGATCTGATCGTGTCGCGTCCCTGCACAAGTGTCATGGACCATTTTTTTTTTCTTTTTTTTTTTCAAATGGTATTAATTGAATCTGATCAACGTAGCGAATGGCGAATTAAATTATTCATGCGGAGGAGGAACACAAACACCCGTTTCAAAAAAAAAAAAGAAAAAATACTTGAATCAAATAAAAAAACGAATGAAACGCAAAACTGATTAATAATAAAAAAATTATTTAAACAGCTCCATTTTTTTTTCTTCTTTCTTTCTTTTTGTCTTTTGGTTTTTTATTATTTAGTCTTATTTTTCCCCCCACCCATTCATGTTCTTTGGATCATTGCCCTACATGGCTATTACATCCCGGGTCCATAATAATTTGCGGTACTATACTATATAACGTGGCGTATGAGCCGATAAAACCACACCTGTATGTTATAACCATCGATTATCGCATGTGATTTCGTTTTTTAATGTAATTTTTTTCTTTCTTCTTTTCCTTTGCTTTACTTTTCGTTTCTTTTAGAATTGGTTCCATGCGCCTTCGTCAACTATAATATTATACCCGGGCGTTTCGCAACGCTCGTTAAAAAATTGCATAAATTTTTCTTTTTTCTTTTCTTTTCTTTTATTTTCTTTTTTTTCAAACTACCATTACATATTATACACAGCTGCTCCAGAGAATCATATAATGGTATATATATATATATAGATATGTACAGCTTATGGTGTAGGTATACTTCGGGCCGGAAACTCTCTTGAGCACAAGATTTTAAGTGACTTTTTTTTTTCGTTTTCTTTTTGTATTTTCTCCAATCTTTCTCCTCTCGGTTTTGCTACCATCTTTCTCACCGCTCGACAGTCGCACCTACGCATCTGTTTCTTTTTCTTTTTTTTTTCTTTCTTTATATTTTTAGTTTTTTTCTTACTTTGCTTTTTCTCTTTATTTTATTTTCTTTCTTTTCTTCCTCTTACGTGGAAACGAGTTATACCTCATACAGGCACCGCACACCTATATCGTCCGCGATATAGAAATACAACGCCTGTATCTGCAGAATTGATGGATTGGGTAGAAATTCGCAGTTTGTTAAAAAAAATTTTTCCCCCTTCTTTTCTTTCTTCAATTAGCACAACGAAATTTGATTATTAGATAATCTCTTATATTTTTGACCAATTTCTGTTTTTTTTCTTTTCTCTCTGTTTCTTAATCAATTTTTACGTTATACTCATATAGATTGTTAATTTGTCCCGTTAATTTGTTGGCGATCTATGAGCTTGAGCGGTATAAGTCTTTTGTACTTCGTTATCTCGCAATATCTTTCAACTCGTGTCCGCTCACGCCAACTTCCTTCCTGTCGGTCATACTGCAACAGCTCATTCTCTGGAGATGATTTTTTTTCTTTCTTTATTTCTTTTTTCTTCTTCTTCTTCTTCTTCTTCTTCTTATTCTTCTTCTTTTTTTTCTTTCTTTTTCACCCACACGTCACCGCAGTCGAATAATGATACGAGAGAATGAAAATTGCATATTATACGAGTATTTATATAGAGAATGAAGTATAAACGTTACAGAGAAGAAGAGAAAAGAAAAAAAAGTAAAAACTAGGAAAAATTAGATGTCTTTCACTCGGAAAAACTTTCTATTATATATAGATATACATTTTTTTTCTATTTACTTGAAAAATCTAGCTAAGAGAAATACAGGATATATTCTAGCAACTCGCTACACACATCGCGGTTTTACGATATATATACTAGTTACAGGTAACGATATCACTGTTCGTTGATTTCACGTATCAAATCACATATAATACCGCTAATATTATAACGCGGACATCGGCTACTGTAAATTAATATCGTGTTACATGGTCGGCTATATATATACATATATATATATATACCTAATATCTTGTACATAAAGTATAAAATAATAATAATAATAATTTGAAATTTCGTTTCTTACAAAGAATTCGGAACAAAAAAATGACACGTCGTGTTACGTATAATTTAATTAATATTGAAAATAATCTTTACAACAGACAATTTTGTTAATTCTTTTTTTTCTTTTCTTCATTCTTCTTCCTTTTCTGATCACTGTAGTATAATATCACAGACTGTGATAAATTAATTTTCTTATAAATTAATAGTCTTTATTATTGGATATATATAATTATTATTAATTATACATATATATTCTGCGGTCGGTATAATTAAAAATTAATTGGTTGTTACATTATATATATATGCTATACCTATTCGAAGTTAATTAATCGTTTTAAATTTATATAATTATCTGACACCTATAATGTTGTATAATATATATTCTTCAACAGTTTTTTTTTTTTTTTTTTGTTTTTTTACATTTATACTGCACGTAGAGCTGTGGGTATATAGGTACATGCTACATGGACTTAATGGTATATTCCGAAGAGCGGATAAATGACCTAATTCTAAGAATGATTACTGAAACGTTGATTAATTGACAGTCATTAAGAATATATGGAGCCAATTAGTGCAGGGATCAAATTTTGCTTTTTTATTTATTTCTCTCTCTCTCTCTTTCTCTCTTATTCTTTCAATTATTTTCCAAATTTCTTTTCCTCTTCTAAATTCCGTTATACTGTGTGATAAGCTATTCAAAATAATGTCGATACTGAATTTATATTTTACGATCTAAACTCGACAATATGGAAATATATCGCAGTAAATTTTACTAGACCGTTTATAGACTGGTTAAAAACAGTGAACAGCTTTTTCCTCGTCATCTGCAACCCTCAGGCTCTTAAACTTTGAATAATAAGAATGTCAGAGGCTGCAGAAGCGTCCGACTCGATACTATATCATCTATGCATAGACACCTCTAGCTATGCATATAAATATATATATACATATACATATACACGTGGATAATATTTATTATTCACTTGCGAGCTGAGGTAAAAAATTAAACATCGTAAACACACCTGGCGATAGATTATCACAGGCTCTTCGATTTGACAGCAGAAGGTACAAGATGCTATTTGGAGGATCATTACACCGACAGACATCACGTTTTTCAATAAAATGAAAAAGAAAGAAAAAGTAATACGATTTTGATTATTTTTGTTCATTCAAAGAAAATTTAGTCTATATATCGAAGAAACAATCATTGTTTTATTATTTATGGAAATTTTTTGAAATTTGGAAAGAATGAAACGATGTTATTTTCCGGAAAATTAATAATATATAGAGACAAAACTATGTATAGGCTCTTCTGTCGTTGTGGGCAAGTGATAAATTTCTTTGCCTCAATTAAGTTTATTTGAAATTTTTTTTTTAAGATCAATAATTTTCGTATCTGCGAGAATATCATTGATCTACTTCGAAACTACATGGATTTCGAATATCTCTTCCGAATTCGAAGGAGTTTCGATCAACGGTTCAACCTGCATTCTACGAGATAGACTTTTTATTTTTTATTTTTTTTTTTTAATATAAAGAAATTTTGAATTATCCCTCAATATCATTTTTGATAAAAGTAAGCCGATAGAAAACTTGTCTCCGAAGTTTAGGTATTTAAGTATATAATATTATCTCTTTACGATATATGCGATGGAATAAAGAGGAGAAATTTTACGAAGAATTTTGACAATGGTTTGGTCCTTCAGAAGTGGTTTTACCCTTCTACAAGCTCCATGACCGGGACAACAATCGATTTACGATTGTCATCGAGGATAGGAATTTATAGAGTGGTGCGGCTATGATAAAAGGATATATGTGATTGGCATGGCAAGAAGGGAATATATACCTTGACTAACTTGAATCAGAATATTAGGGGGAGAGACAGCGCCTTAATATCGTCCTATGTGAAAGTGACACGTGACAATTATTACACACAGTCACACACGTACGTACTACAACCCTACCTTACTTTCTCATCAGTCTCGTCCTAATCGGCGTACTTATTACATACCTATGTACAAAATAGAGCGGGGCAAAATGGGCAAGTTTTTATTTTAATAAATAAAAATTGTCAAAAAATGACTGGAAAAAAAAAATATGATTCGCTGGAGAAATTCTTAAAAAAAAAAATATTTATGAACAATTTCACTTATTTTCCGCACCCAATAAATCGAATTATTTATAATTCAATTAATTCACAGCTCTTTGCTTTCTATCGTATTTAAGATCAACGAGCTGTATGGTAGATCATTACACATATTTTATACCGTAAAGTGACGTAACAGTTGGACTATAACTCGTCGTATATATATGATAGTATATTTAGCCGTGTAAGATTTCCGGGAACGAAAATTATACGATGCTCCGATTTACTCTGAATAAAATTATCCTCGTATAATATTGTGATTTTATTTACGATGATCAATATTTATCATCAGTTTAATAATACATAGTCGCGGGTTTGTTAGCCGAGGAATGAAATTTGAATTTTTAATCGCATACGCGTGTATATAGATTATCGAAAGTTAATTCGCGGATTGAAATTTTGGTAACGAAGAAAGAAAAGAAAAAAAAAAAATGAAGAAGATATGTTCTTCCGTCCGCCCACGGACCTTTTCGTTTAACTATTATGTATACCTAGGTATATTTAAATTGATAGATAAACTCTTCTTCTTCTAGCCATGCGGGACTGTAGGCCTCCGGCTCCCAATTATCCGCATACTCACGCCTCGATCTTCACGCTTCTTAAATCTTCTCTATCACACAAATATACCCATACGAAGATATACCTATGTACCTATATGTCTGGATGGGTATACCTACGGCTGTAACGACTCCTGGTTCAGTTATTACCAGATGATAATAAACAGCAATCAATAATATACTTCGGCAACAGAGATTTTGAACACACTTTCAATCGATTTATAGACCTCGATCCATCTAATACTGCGTTTTCACTTTTCATCAGAAAAAGTATTTTTTTTCTTTTTTTTTACAAAAGTTCGTATTTTTTGCCTCATTTCGTTCCGTTTAGTTTCTTCTTTTTTATTTATTACACACAGAATTTGACACGGGGCAGTCGGCTGTATCGATATCGATTGATTTATGGCACACGAACGATCTTGTTCCTAGACAAATATCGTATGCCTATTGCATTTCTACTTTGACATCATTAGAGGTGATCTATGACCTGACGTTTCTTTTGGCAGGGCTGTGCGAAGGATTTTCATCTGACTGTTAGTCTAGTTCATTCCGTATTTTGGATTTTGATTATCGTCTAATAGCAGAAGAAGAAAAAATTCATGACGTAAACGTATAAGTATGAGATAATGCGATATGAATGAGGATCGATCTTTTGACGGCTAAAAAGATCTCATGAAATCAATTATATATACCCTAGAAGTGTTATAGCCGTATATTTGATCCTCCATTCTTCTGTCACGGCCCTGAATATTGTATATCTATTTTCGCCTTCTCTTCTCCTTACCATTTTTTTTTTTTCTTCTTTCTTTTTCTTTTTCTTTCATTTCTCAAGCCGAACAAATCAACGAACTCGTGTCGTCTATATGTTACACCATATCCCTAAGAATGGAGGAGGACGTGTTATGTATATATATACCTGTTTGGAAAAAGGTACTCGTATACACAAACATCGGTCGTCATGATCGTACCTCGGTTTTCATCAATCATTTTTCTATATCTACCTACCTCTATAATACCTACATATATATGTATATTCAAGTTACGTATATAGGTTTAAGAATTCTATGCCTTATGGTTTCAAAAGCCTGTATTTAACACACAGATATAGACCTTTTATAGGTATAATATGTTCAATGTAAGTCAGATATATGAAAAAAAAAAAAAAAAATTTCATCTTCATTCGTGCAACTCTATTTCTTTTTTTTTTGTTTCTATATGTTCATCTAATTACTCCGCGGAGGCTCTTAATTATTGGCATCTGCGAATTTCTCCCTTTTTTTTTCTCTCTCTCTCTCTCTGTTTTTCTGCTCGAGCGGATTTATCAAGATCCATTTATGTTCTTCAGGGTCGAATTGGCGCGGCTTGCGTCATATCAAAACTCTTGGGTATATAGAAGGAATAAGAAAAACGAAAAAATAAGAGAAAAAATAAAATACTCTCGAGATTCAATTTGCGCTGAGGAACTTATCTCTCCGGTTCGTTTATAAGGAGCTTAAATCTTCGTAGCTTTCCTGCACACGTTTCTACCCATAATATATATATTTATATACACAAGAAACGCCGACTTAGTCTTTGCTATATTATGAACTTATGTCGTACAAACATTTACGTATTTATTCCATCGGAATATATATATGTATATAGAGTTCTCATACGTGTACAGTATACATATATATTTGATCGTGGCTTGCACTCTGCAGTATCCACTTCAACTAAAATAGAATTATTTATTACTATATGTCGTTCGTAAGCCAATTCGGTTTGAGCGGATCAGGAGTGACTGTTTCAGAATTGATCCGTTCAGTTTGCCTAATTTTTTTCCTGTATTTTATTTTATTTTTTATTTATTTTTTATCTTCTTTTATTTTAACTCGAATTGTTATTCGATAGATTTTCAAGCTACATACCTTATATTTTACGCGAGAAAACATAACGACGTAAGCGTTAACGAAAAAATATTTTTCAATTATCTATAATAAGAAGAAAAAAAAAAGAAAAAAAAGATATCGAAAATAATTCCGTAGATATAATTATTATCGCCGAGTTTCGTGGTATTTACGAACAAACTCTTATCAGTCACAAGCATGTTCACACGACCTTGTTAATTATTTTAAACGGTATAATTGAATTGATAAGAAATATTTCAAGGAGAGAAAAGAAAAATATTTATATCAGATTTGAAAGCAAAAAAACGAAAAAAAGAACATTCTAACAGATATAATCGAAGTGTGTATACGTTACCTGTACGCATATCACGTATGTAATTCGATTTCGAACTGATTGTGAACGGCGAGTCGAGTTAAACACTTAATATGGAAGGGAAAGTGGTTAAAGTACCCACATATCAAGAAAGAATGCTGTTAAGTGGTTAACCATTCGATCTTTTCTTTGTTACAATGATTTTATCCACATGTGTAAACATGCTTTTCATCTCTCGAACCACTGAGTAGTTCCCTCGAGAAAAAAATTAAGGTAATAGTTCTATCCACGTACAATTTCAAACTTGAACCATAAAAAAATTTTTGATAACAGTTCTGAGTGGCTGTAAAAATCTATCTACAATATTTACAAACATTCTAGTGCGTAATTCTATAGATCAATTAATCCAATACTTCCGATTGATTAAAAGCACGATAAACTTACCTAAAATTTAGTCTGTGTATCAAAATGACTGGATATGATCGTTTTTTCAATCGCATGGAATTTTAGGACGTAGATTCTACTTTCGACAAACTTTGCAGGTGACTTTTTTTTATTCAATTTCTTCAATCACTGTATACCTTAGACGATATAATTATCATATATACGACTTGGAAGTTGCATATAAAATACACAGTAATCCAAATAGATAATTAGTGTTGAATTCCAGAGCACTGGACCCGCTAATACCTCGCAAAACGACCGCAGCACCACCGGGAAGATTGACGTTATTTTTCACGTACTTTGTTCTGAAAGATCGAAGAACAAAGTAAAAAATCTTTCATTCTATAATCAGGATTAGAAATCGGTCTCACTTTTGATTCACGAATTGATAAAACTCACCCAGCAGTTATACCGGAGTTCACATCGGCTATTAAGACCTCCAAATTGTCAGGAACTTTCTCATAAACGTCGAGACTGATCGTAATCGCGGTGGTATTATCCCAGTTGACTAATACAACGATCGGTAATTCGTCGTCAAGTTCTCTTGCGAAGGCTACTACCTTTTCGCCGATAGTCTGGACGTCCAAACTTCCCGCTTTGACGACTGTGCTGTTTCGCAGCTTGACCAGTTCTTGCACATTTTTGTAATGACTGATTCCCGCCGCTTTTTCAGCCTCGAGATTCAGCGTCAGGTAATTATCGTTGACAGGTAAAACGGGCGTAGAGTTTGTCGAAAAACCTGGCATTTCATGGAACGAAATCGACTCGTTTAACATACGAAGGGAATCGGAGGGGAAAGCTGCACTAACCTGCCGAAGTCGTGTTGTCCCATTGATAAGGAGTGCGTACAGGATCTCTGGAGAAAGATTCGTAGCGAGTTTCGTCCGTGCTGCAGGCTTGGGGGTCTTCGGTTTCCTCCCACGTGAGATACGTGTCGATCATGCCGATCTCATCGCCGTTATAAATCGTCGCGACGCCGGGTAGTAGAAATAACAAGAAATTCACACCGTCCACACGGTCTTCGCCGAGTTTTGAAGCTATGCGACTGTTATCGTGGTTTCCAAACTGTCGAGGGATAAATATCGGCTTATTATCAGCTCGGGGGATCTCGCGGATTCGATCTTATCACCGCACTTACCACCCAATTAGCCGTTTTGTTATCCGGCAAACTGTCCATCCATACGTTTATCACGTTTACTACGTCGTTCGCGCTTTCTAAAACCGCGTTATCGACACCGTCGTCGTCTTTTATAAAGAAGAAATTGAACGGCACGTGGGATCCGTAGTCGTAGTACTTCATTATACTAGAAATATTAGCGTAAGCTTCCGTGAACATCACTCTCTCAACCCCATCCCCTCGTAGGGCGGTGTAATCGTCAATATGGTCTCTCCATGTTTGTACAATGTCGTAATTCTCGATCTGATCTTTCGTGTGTATGTGGCTGAGGTAGTAGTAGTCCGTCGACGTGTAGCCGGCCAATCCGGACACTGGCTCATCGGCGAGTGAAGAAGCTTCTATCAGATAAGGCAACGAATCGATACGAAAACCGTCGATATCACGGTCTAGCCAGAACGTCAGGATATCCTAGAATCGAGCAGACAGTTTCCTCATTTCTAGCCCCCTTTCATCCATCCGCTCTCACTCCTTACCTTAGTTTCCCGGATCACATTAGGATTAGAGAAATTAAGATCGGGCTGTTTCACGTGGAATTGGTGGAGGTAAAAGGCCTGGCGTTCTTCGACCCATTCCCACGCACTTCCGCTGTTGAAAACGCTCAGCCAATTATTAGGTGGCTGTCTAGTACCATTTGCACCCATCACTCCCTCGTTCCAGACGTAGTAATCCGCGTAGGGTTCGGTGCCGTTTTTTGACAGTGTGAACCATTCGTGTTCGTCACTCGTGTGATTGGGCACGTAGTCCAGAATCACTTTGAGCCCGAGTTCTTTCGCGGTTTTTACCAGATTGTCGAAATCGTCGAGCGTACCGTAGGCTGGATTTACGCTCAGATAATCGGAAATATCGTAGCCACTGTCGATCAATGGACTCGCGAAAAAAGGCGACAACCACGTCACTTCTACGCCCAAGTCGACCAGGTGACTTAGCTTGCTGGTTATTCCTGAAACGATTTTACGTCTCATTCCCAATTTTCATTATTGGGGTTGAACTCACCGTTCAAATCGCCGATTCCATCGCCGTCACTGTCTTTGAATGAACGAGGCCAAATCTGGTAGAGAGTTGTCGTCTGCCACCATGCTGTTGGCTCTGTGATAATGACCGCTGTGCTATTCGTCGAAACTGTATAGAAAATCAGGAGAATTATCAGATTCCGTAAATCACACATCGCGACGATGTATGGGCTGGACTTCGCGTCCACGTTTGAAGGATCTTTCACGTCGTTAGTGATACTTATAGAGGAACTTGACGTATATGCCTTTTTTTTTTTATCTGATTATATCGCCGAGCTGTAGCTATAATGTGCGTTCGAATCACTGCAGCCACGTACGTTATGCAATTTAATCATTGTCTACGAACAGCGATTAGAGATTATTAAAAAAAAAAAAAAAAAGTTTCATTCGAGGTAATTGCAGGTGTTTCTTATAACGTGATAATTAAGGCAATTTAAAAATGATCAAGAACAAAATGAATAACTGTTCGCAAGGTTTTAGCAAAAAAAAACTCCAATGTTCTTTTATTATCCAGCATAATAAATTGTGCGATACAGAAATATTCACGATATTAATATCATCGCGGTTTTTCCTCGGTCGATTCGTCGGGAAAGCGTTAAAGCTGGCCAGATCTAAATTTGATTCGATCAACTGTAAGATCTGCGTCTGACAAGTCGACATGACTTAGACTCCGAGATCGGTCCTGGATTCTGCGATTTCTTAACGCCTCGTAATACCACTGCAGCATTACTCGGAAGTCTGACGCTTGATTTGACGTAGATATCTCTGAAATATTTCACACGTGAATAAAGTAAGGTGGAATTGTATGGCGGATAAACTCGCTGAATTAGATACACTTACCCGACGCTAATACCCGAGTATATATCGGCTATCAGGACTTCCAAAGTGTCAGGAACGTTCGGAAAAACGTTCAAACTAATTGTAACGTCGGTCGTATTATCCCAGTTGATTAACACGACGATTGGTAATTCGCCATTAACTTCCCTCGCAAAAGCTACTACAATTTTTTTAATGACTTTAACGGTCAAGCTTCCATCACGAATCACTGTACTGCTTCTTAGCTTGATCGCAGCTTGTACATTTTTGTAATGACTGATGTCAGCCGATTTTTGAGCGGCTAGATTCAACGTCAGATAATTATCGTTCACCGGTAATATGGTCGAAGTGTTTGTAGAGAAACCTGGAAAGACATGGGGATTGGAGAGAGAAAAATCGCGTCAGCAGTCTTCATTAGATTCGAAATGATTTTCACTGCACACGTAGACAAAACGGGTAACACTAACCCGCAGAAGTCGTCTTGTCCCACTGATAAGGCGTACGTTCAGGATCTCGGGAGTAGAATTGGTAACGAGTTTCGTCCGTGCTACATGCCTGCGGGTCTCTAGTATCTTCCCAAGTAATGAACGTGTCATTCATACCGATTTCGTCGCCGTTATAAATCGTAGCAACACCGGGGAGTAAGAATAGCAAAAAATTGACCGCGTCTACGCGTTTTTCTCCAAGCTTTGTAGCTATGCGACTGTTGTCGTGGTTTCCGAACTGCAAAGTAATAAAAACCGCCTTACCACTCGCTCGATGAATTATTTTAGACCCGCTCTAATCACACTTACCACCCAATTAGCCGTTGCATTATCCGGCATGTTCTTCATCCACAAATTTATCACGTCTACGACGTTATTTGCGGTTGATAAAACCGCGTTGTTTATGCCTTCTTCGTCTTTTATGAAGAAGAAATTGAACGGTACCTGTGATCCGTAATCGTAGTACTTTACTATATTCGATATATTGGCGTAGGCTTCCGTGAACATCACTCTGACAACGCAATCGCCTTTTGTGGCAGTGTAATTGTCGATGTGATCCCTCCATATCTGCACGATATCATAGCCATCGGATTGATCTTTCGTGTAGATATGGTCCAGGTAGTAATAGTCGGTTGATTCATAGCCCGTTAAACCAGACAAAGGCTCGTCTCTCAGCGATGAATCTTCAATCAAAAAAGGAAGCGCGTCAATGCGAAAACCGTCGATGTCGAGGTCGAGCCAGAACGTCAAGATATCCTGGAAAGGAAAGGAAATTCATTGGTCAAATTCGAATTTTGATTGGAGGAGGCTATCGCACCTTAGTTTCCTGGATCACGTCAGGATTCCTGAAGTTAAGATCGGGCTGACCAACGCTGAATTGATGAAGATAATAGGCCTGACGTTCTTCGACCCATTCCCATGCGCTGCCGCTGTTAAAAACACTCAGCCAATTATTTGGTGGCTGCCTTGTGCCGTTCGCGGCAATTACTCCTTCGTTCCAAACGTAGTAATCGGCGTAGGGTTCGGTGGAATTTTTCGACAGTATGAACCATTCGTGCTCGTTACTTGTATGATTAGGTACGTAATCGAGGATCACTTTTAGACCGAGTTTTTTCGCTGCTGTAACAAGGGCGACGAAATCTTCGAGAGTACCATAAGCTGGGTAGATGTTACGGTAGTCGGAAATATCGTAGCCACTGTCCACCATAGGACTCGGGTAGATGGGCGATAGCCAGAGAACCTCGATCCCCATGTCGACCAAGTGTTCAAGCCTGCTGGTAATACCTGAAATAATTTGATTAAAATATCGAAAAGCATCGAGGTTTCATTTCCCTAATCATGATTCTGGAAACTGTAAAATTGTCTGAACTGGACAGTGAGAAAATAAGTAGGACGTTCAAGCCGAGAATCTAGCATCTAAAAATAGGACGAAATAAATATCGGATCCTTGTTTTATACGAAAATTCTAACTCACCGTTTAAATCGCCAATCCCATCTCCGTCACTGTCTTGAAAAGAATTTGGCCAAATTTGATACAGAGTAGTCGTCTGCCACCATAATTTTGGCTGATTAATACCGAAGGTAGTAGCGTTAATATAAGTGGTGAAAACTATTCCTAGGAGGCAAAGTACTCTGAGAAAATACATCGTTTAGTTAAATTGGACTCTGATAATTTATGAACTCGTTTACCTCGTTCCTCTTATTTATAGACAGAATTTATAACACTTTTTAGGGTCTGGTTTTTACCGCCCAGTATTTTGGGGGAGCAAATATTGGCTGCGTAAATAAGTTGCGGCATACATAGATTCTGTAGCAATTAATAATTCTCACGTATGTTTCGAGTACGGTCGGAGGTAAATATTTAATCAGCTCATGGCCTTATTATCAAATTATTGATTTCATCGGTTGGTCTAGTTACGAAGTCTAGTTACGAAGTCAACACGACTATAAATTTGGCAAGAATTAGAGTCGTCCAATTGAATTGGAACTGGGGAAATTTTGATTATTATTAATATAATAACTAACTTCTTTCCAGATCGTAGATACGAAGATTCTAAAATAGACAAATGAGTATTAAGGAAGCCAGTCGATGAACTCTGTGTTTAGATTTTTGAGTCCGTGTTAATTTCTCCAAGAAGATTAAGGGCGAAATTGTTTTTTTCTGTTTGATTATTTCAACGTCCGGGGAAATGATATATAAGTGGGTAATTATTTTTAAAATAGAGAAATACACAGAATATTGTTTTCCTCAAAATTCTTAACGTCTCTTCCCATATGTTAGTTCTGTTCAATTCATCTCACAGTTAAATCAGTGGGATAATAAACGGAGAGGTCTGCAGGATATAAAAAATATCAAGAGTTCTAGCTTTTATTTATAAACTTAGAGCAACTATCTCTATACGGGAGTAGTAAAACTGAAAGGTTTGTTATCAACAGCATATTATACCGGGGAAAAATACTTCGTCCGGAAAAAGTCTCGCGTATCGGTGGATCAATTCCATTTGCATACTTATGCACCTCTTGTCTCTCCACTATTTTATGTCAAATACCTCGTACTCGCTCAATTTTTAAACCACAGAGATTCAACGACTATGTGAAACACCGTTTAATCTCAAATTGCCAGATCTTTTTTACTCTTTATAACCGACTTTCTCCGTTTCTGTATTTCGGGAACGGAAACCGTCTTAGTCATTTCGAAAAAGCACGTTGATTATAATACATCATACATCCCACTACGTCGCGCTGAAAATCTCTCCCTCTTATCTTCTACTCGTGAATTAAAAAAAAAAAAAAAAACAGGAATCCACAATCTAAAGCCTAAACAAACTTCTGAATGAACGATATTCATGTTGACTATTCACAGACCCCACAATCGCCTCATTCATCACCATGAAGCGAATTTTTATAAAGCTTCGAAATTCGTAAAACGAGAATTTCTCATTACAAGTATTTGACGTTTACCAGACTTCTAATTTCTTGCCTCCTTCCTCACCAATCTTATCATTTATTCATACAAAAATTATGATTTATGTTCCAGGATGTAGATGCAATGTTGTTGGCTCGACCTCGGCGACCTGTGACATTGTCACTGGACAGTGTCAATGCAAACCACGCGTTACAGGAAGAGCTTGTGATCGATGTCAGGTAATTATAGAATATATTATTTATCAGTTCTACACTTGAGGTAGAAGAACGAAGAAATCCGTAACTTCGTGTATTTTCATGAAAAAAATAATTCGGTATCGTTTATCATTAAACGGACAAAAAAAATTTCGAAGTCGCTTTATTCTCCTGCTTTTCAAAAACACAATTCTCTGACTTAGAGAAACTTCTCCACTTTTAGTAACGCGGTATTTCATTAGACACACAATTCACTGTACTCATGAATTTTTCTAACAGAATTCATTGAGAATTCAAAGAATGGCAAAGGTCTTAATTCGATACCCTGACCAAATTTTTGAACCGGTAAATTTTGTTAGCTCATATAATTTACCCTGTATTAAAAAGCGGAGCTTTCTCTCCGACTCAGGAAGCCAGGAGTCACTTTTTTTCAACACTCTAACAATAGCTATACTGATGAAGATAAAAGAGATCGTTTTTCAAAAATTCCAGACAGGATTCTGGGGTATGTCTAGCGGCGGGGGATGTGGACCTTGCGAATGCAACGTTATAGGTGCATTGAATTCCTCCTGCGAGGAAGATACCGGCCACTGTCATTGTCGGCAAGGAATCGGTGGTCCCCGTTGTAACTCTTGTTTGCCCGGTTACTACGGATTCTCTGATAAGGGATGCCAGCGTAAGGGGATAATTGATAAGAATGAGAAAGCCTTTCCCCATTTATTCATCTTCAAAATTTCAACATGTCATTCTTCTCCCTCTAGTTTGCGAGCCATGTAACAAGCCAGGTCATATCTGCGACCCCGACACAGGGCGTTGCGTATGTCCAACTTTGACCCTTGGCGAACATTGCGATCGCTGTAGATCCGGAGCTTACGGATTCGTTCCTGGGCTCGGGTGTAAGTCCTGTGCTTGTAGCCCAGGCTCTGTGAGAGCTCAGTGTGATCCTGATGGACAATGCTATTGCAGAGATGGATTCGACGGTTTAAGATGCGACAGATGTGCTCAGGGATACTATGGATATCCAAGATGCAGACCTTGCGGGTGCAGCACTTTTGGCACAGTGTTATGCGGCGATACTATTTGCCCGTGTAATCAGACCGGCCAATGTCCATGCAAGGTATTTGTTGACACTAATTGTCACAGAAAATGGGTATGCTTTGAAAAAATTCATAAACTCGATATCGTAGGACGAAATATTTTTATTTTTCAACACTAGGTGAGAAAGGGCTTTAAGAATGCCTCATATAAATTTCATAACAAAGTATGAAAAAATGGGGACACTGCAGAAATTTCATTTTTTAATATTTTCAAGAAAAATTTATTCCAGGCATTCCTGAGGCCGTTTCTCACCTTGTGTTAGAAAATAAAAATATTTCCTTTCATACTTTACGAGCTTATGAATTTTTCGAAGATATACCCCCTTTAAGCTCGCGCAATTTATTCATTCATTTGAGCATTCATTCACCTCGTGATACAGGAAAACGCTATCGGTCGTCAATGCAGCGAGTGCAGAGAAGGAACTTTCGGTTTGGCCTTAGAGAACCCGAAGGGATGCACAGAGTGTTTTTGCTTCGGTCGATCGACGTCTTGTCACGAGGCAGAGTTTAGCTGGGGTCAAAGGCGGCTTACTCGACCTCGAACCTTGTATATAAATGAGACGGTCGATGAGATAATAGTGGGTCGAATATGCGCACTCTTTTAATGTATCAAAATATGAATTTAACTCTACATTACACTCATCCATGTTCACCTGATTCACAGATTACCAACTTCGGAGGATATCATGCTCTACCATCGATTAACGGAGGTCTCAACACCACCAATAGTCATACAATAATTCCTGGAACAGAAGGAGACGTGACGCTGCCTTCAACTTTGTACTACAATTATCCTCTCTATTGGTCGCTACCCAGATCATTTCTTGGCGATAAAGTGAGCGAGTTTTTACTGTCATTTTTAACTCCGTTCTATTCTCCTATTCCAGAAACTTCATACCATTTTTGATTATAGGTCATTTCGTATGGCGGATATATTCAATTCACAACAGAAACCGAAGGCGGAGAATTCCTGCCTAATGCTAATCTCAGATATCCTGTTGTCCTGATGCAGGGAAATGACCGAGTCGTATTGGAACACTATCCCCGATTGCCTGCGGAAAATAATCGCTATAAAATTAGGTGAATTATAATAATGAACTCGATTCTTATCGGCGATGTTTAATGGACTGGAATTTGTGCTATTGGAACAGTTATGATGCCCTTATTTTTCACTCGTGCGATACTATGTTTCAGTTGGAACAGCTGTGTACACATAGATACGTCGAGGAACTAGTAGAAATTATTAAAACACATTCGGTTTTCAGATTACACGAGTCCTTATGGCAGTTGCAAGGTAAACCAAACATTCCAGTATCAAGAGAGACGTTGATGATCGCTCTCCAAAACTTGCAGCATATATTGGTCAAGGCTTCAGATAATTCAGAATTCAAGAAAACCATGTAAGCTTGAAATTTCTCAGCTATTTCACAATTCCCTTAGATTGTAGTAGCAGGGAATCACACTACTCATTGTTTTCAGACTCCGAGAGGCCTCGTTGGATGCTGCGGTTCTAACGCCTACCCGTTCTCCTCCCTTTGCAACAGATGTTGAAATCTGCGCGTGTTCACCAGAGTATAATGGCACTTCTTGCCAAGATCCTAGCATCGGGCATTACAGATGGTATAATAATAAGACGGCTATTTCGACCATCGTTATCGATCTTATAGGGCAAGCCAGGCCTTGCCAGTGTAACGGAAGGTCGGGAATATGCAAGATGGAAACTGGTTACTGTCTGGTTTGTATATTCCGCTAATTACCAAGCCCAAACAATATCTCCAGTCGTTTATTACAGCTGTAAAAGACAATTCTTAAATCCGTTATAACAGGATTGCAGAGAAAACACTAAAGGTGAACACTGCGAGTTATGCGCCGACAGTTTTTACGGCCATCCCGATAACGGGGGTTGCAAATCCTGCCCCTGTCCTCACGCCGATAAACGATTCTCAAGTACCTGCGAAATTTATTCAGACTATGACGTAGTCTGTCACTGTAAACCAGGTGCGTTTCATCGTCACGAATTATTGAACAAATTTGAACCCGCTCTATTTTACCGTACTTCAATTTCATTCTACCGTTTTCTTACAGGATATACCGGCAGCAAATGCGAACACTGTTCCCCTGGCTATTACGGAGCCCCTACTATTCCGGGAGGGAGTTGCGTCCCTTGTAATTGTAATCCCGCAGGAAGTTTGAACGACAAATGTTGGGAGGAGACTGGCCAGTGTAATTGCAGGCCTGGATCGACCGGGAGGGATTGCTCTAGATGCACAAAGCCACGCCATGTCTTTATTGAGGATATCTGTACCTGTGCGTTTTCATTTATATTAAATTCTCTTATTGTTTGGGTTTTGTTATTGCGAATATCTTGGGTTTTATTCTCCTTTTAATTACAGCTTGTAACGATAACTGTACGGGTATATTGCTCGACCATTTGGACAACATGTCCGGTAAATTGACTGAGGAAACTTTACACATCGCTAACGGATACATTCCGCCACCTTGGGAAGGGCTTTCTTATTTAAACAGCAACGTGACGAGTTTGCTCGGTGATATAGAGTACGAAAAACAGCTGATGCATAGAATGAAGAATATACCGTGGCGGGAGTATAAGAAATTGAAAAAACACGTCCGCGGGTTGCTGGAAAGAGTGAGATTCTTGTTATAAGATCTGTAATATTGAGCAAAATTAATATTGAAAGCTTGAAATCTATCAGGATTTTTCATTACAGGCTACCAAGCTGCTGAATCAGGCCGGTATTCACAAGTCCAGAAGCAACGATATCAAGAACAACATCTACAGCGTGCAATTAGAGATTGCGAATATACAGAGAAAAGTTACAGGTAATATCACTCAGAGTCAGGGATTTACTGTATGTCGATAATGTCTAATTATCTCTATTCTTGCAGATACTACAAGCCAGTTATCTCGCTACGTGGATGACGAGAGCAAAATAGAGATAGAAAACGCTTTGAAACAGGCTCTGATTGTCCTGAGAAAAATCAAAGCTGTGAATTTATCTGGGAGGAGAGAAGATATCCAATCGATTTTGAAGTTAGTCCTCATACTCGAGGATTTTATACACGTTCCGAAGATTTCTTACATTTCTGGTTTTATTTTACAGCAACGCAACGGACTACATAGACTGGCTAAATTCCGTGGAAGACGGAGAGACCGGTGTGATTGATATAAAGAAACAGGCTAGCCAGTACAATGCTAAAGTCGTCGACTTTAAAACCATCATTGAAAATATAATGGAAAATTTATTCACCTATGACGGATTGTACAAAGATATTGAAACGGGATTTGGCCATGCGAAAAGACAGTGTTTTCAGATCAATACACTGGATAGAGAGACCGTTGAATCTATCGACGAAGGGAGAACACTCGTCGATTCAGCTAGAGGATTTTTAGTGGATAGCCAGAACAATTTTCAGGTGATTAGGCCGAATAAAATAACCAGTTTCAACCTTTACACAAGATTTTTAATCCCTTTTTAAATATCAACAACAGGATCTGCCCGGCTTAAAAACCAAGTTGTCAAATTTGACTGACCTTCTAACAAGCAAGGAAGGAATTCTGTATAGATTAAACTACGAATATGAGGATATGTATGTTCTACCGGCCAAAAGACATGCCCAGAATTTATCTCAATATGTAGATCAATACGAAAGGTTCGTAGGTCAATCGCTATTCAAAATTGTAAAAGAATAATTGGATGAAAATTTCTCGATTACGCATTTCATGTCGTTTCTTTTCATTACAGTTTATTTGCCGAAACGAGAAACGAGGCGGTAAATCCATTGAAAGCTAGTCAAGCGTACAAAAATATTGCCGACGCTTTATACACGGCGAAAATAGCTGCGAAGGAATCGAATTTGATCAGCGATGAAATTCACAACAAGGTAGTCGACCTCGAGAAAGAACTTTCTTCTGAAAAATCTGTGAAAATAAACAGACTTTGAAACGTTCTGAATTCATTTTTAAGGTTTTTCCCGGCGGTGGAAGGCTCGATTCTTTGCTAGCAGTGACTGAAGCCGTAGTAGAAAGGTCCTCGGAATTATGGGATCAGGCTAAGAAATATGAAAAGCCAGTGAATTTGTTACGGAATCAGTTAGAAACTCAGAAACAGGGAATTACCAATCTGAAAAACACGCTAAACAACACGGGCATTAAGGATAATCAGATAAATGTCAAGCTCAGAGAGCTGAAGAGCAGCGGCGCTGAATGTTCGTAAAATTCTTGACTGTTTACGAGTTGAATTATCCCCCTTTTTCCCTTCGTTCAAAGTTATAACTCAAAATGCATGAATTTCAGCACAAGATTATCTCCGATCTATTCTGCAAGACAATGAGCGAGCCATGAAATCGTTTGAGAAGACTAACAAGGATATCGACGAGTACGAGAGCCTCATTAAAAACGAGCTGAAACCTAAGCTACAGGACTTGAAACAGGAGGGGGATTCGAAGATCAGTCTCGCCAGCGAGAAACGTGAGTCTTTTTCCCGCCTTGTGGAAGAAAAAAGTGAATACGACTGAGTGATAATTGTTGATTGAAAAATTGAATTTCAGTCACCGAAGCCCAGAGTACGATAAAAAGAGCGGATGCGAAGCTTATCAGTCTGACAAACGCGTCTATAAAACGAAAAAACGAGTTCGACAAGTGGAACGATACTTTAGCAGTAAAACTCCAATATCTTAAAGATAAAATAGCCGAAGCTAGAAACACAGCTGATGGGGTAACGACTGTTTATCAAATTTACCTAACTTTTCTCGGAAAGATTCTCGTCGTTTTTTCACCACAACAAATAACAAACGAATAACATTTACAGATACGAATTTCCCTGAAGAGTGTCGATACCAAGAAGTGCGTCAGGTCTTACAGACCCTCGACGCTACAGCCTGGAACTACTACTAATATCGTGATCACATTCGCTATAGAAAACAAACATAAGCAAGGATCGCTGTTTTATTTACCAAGCAGTATAACTGTGAGTGTGAAATAAATTTCGAAAATATCTGAAGTAAAATTGTTGGTCAGATTAACAAATGAATGATTAAATTCGCAGGACGATTTTGTCGCCTTGGAAATGGTCAATAGAAGGATAAGATTTTTATGGAACGTCGGAGGAGGTACGGGAGTCGTAACTCATCCTGAAGTTATTGAAGCCGGTGATATACAAGGAGATAATTATTGGTACAGAATTGAGGCAGAAAGGTAATTCTAGAGTTGGATTTAATCATTGATAAGAGCAATTCTGGTGTGTAATTCATGTAAGGGAGAATATATCTTATCGTTGATGTATTTCTCAGGACAAGGAATATCGGTAAGCTGAGTGTAAGAAAACAGACATCGTCATCAGGTAGATATCTCCCTGTACTTAATGCAACAAATCCAGAATATGGCCGTTTTGATATAACACCCAGTGACAGAGTCTGGCTTGGAGGAATACCCGAATCCCAGAGAAGACCGACTGAAATTATCGCAACTAACGGCCTTCCCGGCTGTCTTCACCAGGTCATTTTAGATGGGAAACCCATCGGTCTATGGAACTTTATTACTAGCGCTCCGGACATGGCTTGCGAAGCCTGTGTCGAAGGGTAAATCAGCTTCGTCAATACATGATTAATAAAGAGTATAAATAACCGAGTAGAATCGAGATTTCATACTCTTTTTCATTCCAGAGTCGAGGACGCCCGTGACGATATAGCTTACAGTTTCAATGGCGAAGGATACGCAGTAAGGGATAGGGTCGCTTCTGGTCCTTACAGCAAATACACATTCGGAATATCTATAACCTTCAGGACACTCGATGAAAACGCTTTGTTATTCCTAGCTATTAATCCAAAGAATGTAAGGGAAGAATGATATCTTCGTTGTAAGACTCGAAATAATCGTAATAATGATCATTTTTCTAATCAATTCCGAATTTACAGAGTCAACACGTAATGATATTCCTTCGGGAAGGTAGGGTCGTCCTGCACATTGGGTACGGAGGTAATACGAGCATGGAAATGCTCTCAATGCATAAATACAACAATGGAAATTGGACGAAAATCGACGCTCTTAGACACTATCAGATTAGGAAAGGGATAGAGCAGTGCAGCTTGAGCATAGGAGGCAATAATAGCGACAAGAAAATTGGAGCTCCTACTCCACAGCCGAAGAAAGAAGACATTCCTGACTTGGTTGATGCCAAGTATTACATCGGCGGTGTTCCCCCAAGCTTTAAGGCTGATAATAAGCTGATCTTACCCTCCCCGGCATCGTTTCTTGGATGTATGTCCAATATATTTGTCCAAGAAGGGTACGACCCGATGGCGGAACAGTATTACGGCGTCGAGCCAAGCTGTGGCAATAAAGTAAGTATTCAAAAGCTTTTTGAGACTCGTTTAACAAATTTTTTAAATTTCAAAATTCTACTTCCAGCATATAAAAATCGTCGGATTTTACGGAAACGGATATTTAGAGCACCATGCTCACACCTTGAGAAAGATATCGTCGTCGTTCAGTTTTTCATTCCGAACTTTGCAAGAGAATGCCGTTCTCTTGCTCTCGACATTCCAGAAGCCAAGCGACAGTAGAAATGGAGAAATTCCTTTCGGAGATCAGAGTGTAAGATATCGAGGATTTAATCCCAGCGTTATTCAAACAAGTACAAAACTAGCGGAAATATTTGCTTTTTTAGGACAGCTACTATTCAGTCGCTGTTATAAACGGGCAAATACAAGTCCGTGTTAATGCTGGAAAGCGGGAAGCCCTTCTACAGTCCAACGGCACTTATAACGACGGCAAATACCATTCCATATCCGTCACAAAGAAGAGAAAAGACCTTGAACTCAGAGTCGACGATGCCTACCAAAGCAGCGGCCGTCTACCTACCGGCGCGGCAGTCAGAGCTCCGGAAATAAACGGGGGACTTTACTTCGGGGGATTACCTGGGCCCATAAATGACACTAATTTAGTTACGACTAACATCGCATTGATCGGAGCCATAAAAGACATAATTTTCAACGACGAGTGAGTTTGAGGGAACTGTAAACGCGTAAAAAATTGTGTAGAATCCGTTCTGTATTGTTCATTTCATTCGCAGAGTCCTGAGGCTCGATGAGCCAGTGTCCTTTGAACATGCGGCAATTGGCCGCGCCGGTCCAAGCATGGGAAAAGATCAGGCGATGCATATGGCGTCGGCTTCGTTGTCGCGCGGTATGTCGACACAGCCTGAAGGGTGCCAGAAGGTACCTTATTACTCGCTTGAACCAGGGGCTCTGAAGTTTGGGGACAAGCCGCACAGCCATACCCAACTTTACCTGAATTTTAAAAAATTTTGGGAGAAGAAATACGTGTTAGAATTCGACTTTCGGACTTATTATCCCAACGGATTGCTGTTCATCACTCCGGTGAGTTTGGAGGGACTCGACGAACGGGATTGACTGAAACAAAACAGCGAATACTATAGCGAACAATGTCCACTGTTTCAGGGCATAAAATTGAAACACTATCTAATGATGGTGGTTCGAAACGGGCAGCTCTTATTGCTCGTCAAAACTAGACAGAAGAAAGAAATCCTGTTCAAGAGTACATTCAACGACGGTAACTGGCACCACGTTGTGGTGAGGCACGACGAAAGGAGGCTTACTATGATGGTGGACAGCCAGGCTCCTCAGATGGTGAAAATTCAGAGGAAAATAGGACTTTTTACTATGATGTACATAGGAGGCTTGCCCGAGAGCGGGACACCCATTCCTGAGCAAGTTGTCGTCAAATTGGAAAACCTCAAGGGATGTATCAGGGGATTAACTGTCAATGGAAACGTTCATGACATGGTCGGATCTACCAGCAGAGCATATAACGTCGGACAGTGCTTTCCCAGCGTTGAGAGTGGCGCCTATTTTCAAGACGATGCATACGCGATATATAGTGAGCTGGGATACCCGTTTCTATACCTATTTTCACACAGAATGATCTAAAAAAAAGTCGATCTATGAATGAAAGAAGAGATTCGGAAATTTGTATACATTTTTCAATTGCAGAGAAAAATTTCGAACTCGGACCCGTGCTGGAACTTCAGTTGGAATTCAGGACTTCCGAGTTCTCTGGCGTGTTGCTTTCTATAACAGCCGAAGGTGGCTCGCCGTCTCTCTCGCTCGAGCTTTACAATGGGAAAGTAATAATGTCCGGTGATCTTGGGGACAACAATCCGCTCTACGTTGAACAACACTTTTCCAATCCCTACACAGTTTGCGACAATAGATGGCACAGGATTCAGGCTTTGTATAATGACGAGCAGCTTGCGCTTAAGGTCGACGAATTGGACCAGAAATACGGTCTCCCAAGTAATGGAAACTACCACTTCATGCGTGGCGGAGTGGTTTCCAGTCCTTTATACATCGGGGGACTACCAGGTGAGAATATCCCCTTCGAATAGAGTTTGAAGAGGGTTTTGGTTCCTTTTATCTCAAGTAATTCGTTTTTACGTTCGTATTATTGTTGTTTTTCAGAATCTGCAGCGAAAGGAACGCTGATAACAAGGGATAATTTTAATGGGTGTATAAGAAATGTTATGATAGGTGGGGAGAGACGGGATTGGACGGACATGACAGAGCTTCATAATATCCACTTGAGCTCGTGTCCAATACAGCAATAAATATTTGAATAATTTATTATAATCGCGATTGTGATTTTTGACGATTTATACAGTTCCAAAGACAGCCTAGTGCCGCATTTATATTTAATTTACATACTTGTAGATGAACGCTCTCACTGTAGTATAATCTTTATTCATTTATACAAAAGCTATGTATACATATATATATACATAATTAATTCGAGGGTGAGAAGTGCCATAGAAAGTGAGGATTGATTCATCTAGTATTTTCTTATTATTTTTTTTAGACCTAATAATTATTATCAGTAAGGATTTTATTTTATTTTATTTATAAACTGCCAAATTATTCAATTTTTGTATAAAGTAAAATAATTCTATGTCTATAGCATTATTATAATATCATATAACTTAGTATAGGTATGACATATCGTAATATAAACACATACATTGAAAATAGACAGTATATACATACATATATATAAAATCATTCATCACATCGTAATTATATCTCTATTAATTCACTAATTTCATAATTGAAGGACGCGTTACACTAAAAATGACTAATTACAATTCTTTTTATTCTCATAAAAGAACGAAAATACCGTATCCTCGTTTCTCTTAGTAATAAAATAATATTTTCGCATTCCGGATCAAAGTTTTCCACTCTTTTATTATCAGTGGACGTTTAGCAATGGACTTGTCCTCTTATTCCTTTTTCTCGTTGTTCGTAAATTTCATTCTCAAATTCAGACCAACTTTCTTACTTCGAGTCATACGCGATACGGTCTTTAATCAGACATACGATGCTCTGTGCTAATTAATTTTCATCGTCGAATTCGTTGATAATTAATATAATGGCACAGTCTTTTTTTCCTCTAAGGACCAAATTTCGTCTTTCTCACTTGGCCAGTTTTGTGATGTAACGTACCCTTCGGTTATACTATTTCACTGCCATTTAGTAAATATTTATTAACGATAAACATTAGGAGAAGAACATTGTACATCAGTATTTAATGTTATTATTTATTTTCTAACGTAAATAGGATTAAGAAAAGAAAAAAATAAAAATAAACTAAAATAACAATAATACGGTTCATTATCGTAAGTTATGATCAGGTAGTAACGGATATTATTACCATGGTAATCTAGCGGCTTGTATTATAATTACAACATTTTCACCATTCATACAATTCATTAAATTCTTCTATAGACTCTATATTGTTGTTAGACAGCTTTCCAACGTCTGAAAACAAAGGTGGGCATTCCTTGAAGCCGGATAATCTGAATTATTGCCTGAAAGGAGAGAGAGTTGTTCTATTTCATCGGAAATCAAGTAAGTAAGGTGCAATTTCTTTATTACAATTTCAAAATGGTACACAATTTTTCGTATCTGGAAGCAAAATATTATATTCAAACGGTGCCTGTTTATAGGCAGCCTGTGTGCCTTCACGCCTTGCTGTATGCAACTTGTCGGGCGAGATTTGAATATTCGACGATAACGCCGTCGCGGACAATTCTAAGAACTACTTTTGCCGCAAGCTTGCAGGCGGGAATTTGTATGAATCTTCCGAACCGCAGAACTTTTTAGTTATTTCGAAATAATGCTAAACGCTCATTTACAGAAATATGGACGATGTTGAAATGCGTTTATAGCATAAGCATCGCGATCCTATGAAGTCATGAAAGCTATTATAACACACAGAACGCTCATCTGTTAGATCTGAAAATTTGGTCGTGTTAAGGGGCAACACCACTGTAACAGCGTAAAAAAGAAACGCTTTTTTGACCATTTTTCCCGATGGGAGAAAAGCTAATAGAATATTAATATTCGAGGAACTTATTAAGCATATATTTAAGCATTAAACAAAAAGTCATCATCGACAAATATTAAAAAATGCTAATACCGGAGCCATTCCCGCGAGGTTTATTAAATTCACGGATTTTTCGGAAACGGGATCCGAATTCATGAGTCCTCCCAACAACAAATATTCCACTTATTTTAATTTATTTATTTATTCATTTATTTTGCAGCAAATGCATAATAATTTATTCAACTTTGAATCGAAACATATTGACATCTATTCTATAATTCATAATAATGACCGATAATAATATAAAACTAAATATCATATCCTTGTACAGTTTATCATTCGTTATATTTACAGATTCTAGTTATGGCGCTGATGAATCTTTGAACTGCGGGTAAATAATTTCACCAGTGACGGACATGTTTCTTTGGCGATTTTCGCCAGAAATAATTCCTGGTGTTCGTGAAATATTCAACGGAAGTATTTCCTTCCTCAGATTCCGATGCTTGCAATACCACTGCAGCATTAGCCGGAAGTTCTATACTCGTCTTCTCGTATATATCCCTGAAAGGATGCAGATAACGTCGTGATAATTAACTGTGTGATAAAATCGAGGAATTAAATACGCTACTTTTGCTGACGAACGATCAACGTACCCAGCAGTTATACCGGAGTTAATATCGGCAATTAAGACTTCCAATGTCTCAGGAACGTTTTCAAAAACATCCAGGCTGATTGTAACGTCGGTGGTGTTGCTCCAGTTTATCAACACCACAATAGCTTCTTCGCCGTCAAGTTCCCTGGTGAAAGCAACTACCTGATCCTCGATAACTTGAACGTTCAAACTTCCCTTCTGGATGACTGTACTGTTTCGCAGCTTAATCAGTTCTTGCACATTTTTGTAATGACTGACATCGGCCTCCTTCTGAGCGGCGAGATTCAACGTTAGATAATTATCGTTCACAGGTAACATGGGGGTAGAGTTTGTCGAGAAGCCTGAGAGATATGAAACAATATTTCCTCCAATATAGTTTCAGAAAATCGCGTGGAACAGGGTACAGAAAAGAGAGTACAGACGTATGGAACACAACGTGATATACTAACCGGCAGAAGTTGTGTTGTCCCACTGATAAGGAGTCCGTTCAGGATCTCTGGAGAACGACGCGTAACGTGTTTCGTCCGTGTTGCATGCTTGGGGGTCTTCGGTTTCATCCCACGTAAGATACGTGTCAGTCATGCCAAGTTCATCGCCGTTATAAGTAATAGCGACACCGGGTAGTAGGTAAAGTAGTATATTAATAGCATCGACACGCTCTGATCCATACCTCGTGGCGACCCGGCTGTTGTCGTGATTTCCCATCTGTGTGAACGTGAAAATCGTGAGAATAATTGTACCGGAAATCATCGAAAGTCAACTCAATGCTTTGATTACTTACAACCCAATTAGCTGTTCCATTGGTTGGCATGTTGCTCATCCAGGTGTCAATAATGGCTACGAGTTCTGCCGCAGTGGCCAATTCGCGTAGGTAAATACCCTCGTCATCTTTAATGAGGAAGAAGTTGAAGGGTACTTGTGATCCGGAATCGTAGTATTGCATGACATTGGAAATATTTGCATATGCTTCCGTGAACATTATTCTTACAACACCGTCGCCCTTTGTGGCAGTATAATTGTCAATGTGATCTCTCCATATTCGTACAATTTCATAATTCTCGGGCTGATCTTTCGTGTAGATATGGTCCAGGTAGTAATAGTCTGTTGATGTGTAGCCGTCTAAACCTGACAATGGCTCATCTGCAAGGGACGCAGCCTCGATCGGATAAGGCAACGAGTCGATGCGGAAACCATGGATACCGCGGTCAAGCCAGAAGGTCAGAATATCCTAAAACACGAATAGCGATCAACGTATTTCATTAGTATCCGTTAATCAAACGTTAATCGAACGTGAATACCGTACCTTAGTTTCCTGGATTACATCAGGATTCGTGAAATTAAGATCGGGCTGCTTCACGTGGAATTGATGAAGATAATAGGCCTGACGTTCTTCGACCCATTCCCACGCACTTCCGCTGTTAAAAGCACTCAGCCAATTATTTGGTGGCTGCCTTGTGCCGTTCGCGTCAATTATTCCTTCGTTCCAAACGTAGTAATCGGTGTAAGGTTCGGTAGAATTTTTGGACAGTATGAACCATTCGTGTTCGTCACTTGTATGATTGGGTACGTAATCGAGGATCACTTTGAGACCAACTTCTGTGGCACTGGCAACGAGATTATCAAAATCGTCAAGCGTACCGTATACTGGGTTTACGTCACGGTAATCTGAAATATCGTAGCCACTGTCGACCAATGGACTCGTGAAGAAAGGGGACAACCAAATAACCTCGATACCCAATTCGACAAAGTGATCCCGTTTGCTGGTAATACCTGAAATAATTTCATATTTGACAGCCAAGTTCATCACATAGTTGTACCCACGAATAATACACATTTTCACATTTCATTTTTGCCCCACTGAAGGGACAACGTATTTCATCACGCATCAAACGATACGCAATCATTGTCTAACAATTTTTGAACAAATTGCCTTTTGAAAGTGTTTAAAAACTGCGGAATGAAAAGGCAAAAGTCACTCACTAACGATCGATTATTGGTAAAGATTTCGAAGCTTTTGATTAAATTCGATGACATCGGCTACCGGAATTCTTTTCAAAAGATCATATCGATTAAATGAAGCTGACTTACCATTCAAATCACCAATCCCATCGCCATCGCTGTCTTTAAAGGAACGGGGCCAAATTTGGTATAGCGTTGTCGTTTGCCACCATTCGGTTGGTTCTGTAACATCGTACGTGGTTCCGTGAATCGAAACCGTCCCGACGATAAGAACAAAAAGCACGCGTAGAGCACACATTGCGTCGTAAAATTTTTCCCTATTATAAAAATTTCTTCATCGATATCCGTATATATAATACCGATATTGGTCGGACGTCGTAGGGGACTATTTAGATTGCGGCGTTGTGGGGGAGCAAATACAAAGCCAGTTTTTTTTCCGCAATGAGGTTCGAGAAGTGATTAATAATTGCCAGATGTTTCAATTAAAATTTGTTACGCTTAGATGGATGCAATGCTCTTTCGGAGACAAATAACTGTACATTTCGTAAAACAATCGGATCTTAATCAACTATGTGCCAATAAAAATAGTTTAATTGTCTAGCAATCGAGAATCTTGTTATTAATTGTCATCTAATTTTGGTCAATTCTTACCAAGTTAGATTGAGACTAAAGACTTTTATACCTACGTGTTTGTCAGCTGTGTCAATGCAATAATTCACAGACATTTCAAATTCGATGGTAGGGATACATTGCTTAATTTCTCATCCTATCGACGGCCAATTGAAATATTATTTATTCTTCTCATGCGTCATTGAGATTCATATTTTTCCAAAATTATTGATGTGGAAATAATGAGATTCTTTAATATTTTCTACACGATACCAGTCAAGTAATAATCACAAATCTATTTCGATCCTTTAATTTTTTACTTTTTCGATCGATAGTTCATAAAAAAAAAAAACAAATCGTCAAAAATTGATATGACCTTAATTGTAAAAAAGCAACAACAAAAAAGTATATAATCACAATTTTCGTGTCATGACGGAGAGCCGAGTTATCGCGAGTTACCTCTTTTTTCAAGATCGCAGAGAAAGCTCACAGCGAATCTTGGTCGACAATTTCAAGTGAAGCTTTTCTAAGCCCCCCCTCCCAAAACAAAATGTAAAAATCAGCCTTCTCGGTTCATTTGCATTTTTGAATGTATAAAGTGACTGGACTAAAAGTGTACTGAAGGTATCGAGTGATCCCTTTGGCATTGAAATCAAGTATAGCTCATTGTTTGATATTATAGATGGAATTACTTAATTCGCACAGAATTTAATTGTCGGCCTGGAATTTCTTGACGAGATATCAATCCTTCGACGGAAACGTTTCGTTAACATTTTTTTTTTTATAAATTCAGACTAATCAGTAATGAATCGTTGCTTCATTTCCGCAGTTGAAGTCTACCCTGCTCCTACAGTGTACCTATACGTCAATTTTCAATTCTTCGTACCAGCTCATTATTTGCACAAGTGGGACATATTCGTGATCAATAACGTTGCCGGTGCTCTCGATATTAACGTACTTATTTCTAAAAAACAGGTTGGGAAGCAATAAGATCTTTGAATATGTTCACAGCTGATGTATAATTTGGAACAATTGCGTAAGACAGAAACTACAACGCGTCCTTAGGATATAGTTTCTCCTTGGATATAAACATAGAGCTTATAGTTCGATAGTATGAATCTTGGGCTGCGGTGGATCTGCACGTCAAAGTATTCTGCTCCGGGTTGGACCAGCTTTTTCGACACTTTTGCCTCTATTCGCCGATACCTTGCAGTACCACTGCTGCATTAGCCGGTAGTTCTACATTTGTCTTCTCGTATATATCTCTGAAAAATTATAGATAATGTGGTAAAAACTGACCTGGTGATATACTCGTAGAATTAAATCTGCTTCTTTTGGTTGATTAACTTACCCAACAGTTATGCCGGAGTTGATATCGGCAATTAGGACTTCCAATGTGTCAGGAACGTTTTCAAAAACATCCAGACTGATTGTGATGTCAGCGGTGTTATCCCAGTTGACTAAGACTATGATCGGTAGTTCGCCATCAAGTTCTCTGGAAAATGCAATTACCTGATCACCGATAACTTGAACGCTCAAGCTTCCTTCCCGGACGACTGTAGTGCTTCTTAGCTTAATTGCAGCTTGGACATTTTTATAATGACTGACATCAGCCTCCTTCTGAGCGGCGAGATTCAACGTTAGATAATTTTCGTTCACAGGTAACATGGGGACAGAGTTTGTCGAGAAACCTGAGGGATATGAAATAATATTTCCTCCAATATAGTTTTAGAAAATCGCGTGGAACAGGGTACAGAAAAGAGAGTACAGACGTATGGAACACGACGCGATATACTAACCGGCAGAAGTTGTGTTGTCCCACTGATAAGGAGTGCGTTCAGGATCTCTGGAGAACGATGCGTAACGCGTTTCGTCCGTGTTGCATGCTTGGGGGTCTTCGGTTTCTTCCCACGTAAGATACGTGTCAGTCATGCCGATTTCATCGCCGTTATAAATCGTAGCAACACCAGGGAGTAAAAATAGTAGAAAAATAATACCGTCCACACGTTTTTCTCCAAGTTTCGTAGCTATCCGACTGTTATCGTGGTTTCCGAACTGGAAAGGAATAAAAATCGGCTTACCAGTCGCTCGATGAATATTTTCGACCCGCTCTAATCACACTTACCACCCAATTAGCCGTTGCATTATCCGGCATGTTCTCCATCCATAAGTTTATTATGTCTACGACATTATCTGCAGTGTCTAAATCCGCTTTGCTTATGCCTTTTCCGTCTTTTATCAAGAAGAAATTGAACGGTACCTGTGATCCGTAATCGTAGTACTTTGCGACATTGGATATATTGGAATAAGCTTCCGTGAACATCACTCTGACAACCCCATCGCCTTTTGTGGCAGTGTAATCGTCCATGTGATCCCTCCACATCTGTACAATATCATAGTTCTCGGGTTGGTCTACCACGTGGATATGCTCCAGGTAGTAAAAATCGGTTGATGTATAGCCAGCTGTACCAGACAATGGCTCGTCTCTCAGTGACTGATCCTCAACCATAAAAAGCACTGCGTCGAAGCGAAAGCCATCGATACCGAGATCAAGCCAGAACGTCATGATGTCCTGGAAATGAACGGATGAAAATAGGAATTCATTTGTCGAATTGCATTTCATCGGAAGTAGAATGTCGCACCTTGGTTTCCTGGATTACTAGAGGATTTGTGAAGTTAAGATCGGGCTGCTTCACGTGGAATTGGCGAAGGTAATAGGCCTGGCGTTCTTCGACCCATTCCCACGCACTACCGCTGTTGAAAACACTAACCCAGTTATTTGGAGGCTGCCTTGTGCCGTTTGCATCAATTATTCCTTCGTTCCAAACGTAGTAATCGGTGTAAGGTTCGATACCAGCCTTGGATTTGATGAACCATTCGTGTTCGTCACTGGTATGATTAGGTACGAAATCCAGGATCACTTTGAGACCAAGTTCTTTGGCTTTGGCAACGAGATTTTCAAGATCGTCAAGCGTACCGTATATCGGGTTTACATTACGGTAATCCGAAACATCGTAGCCACTATCGGCCAATGGACTCGTGAAGAAAGGGGATAACCAAAGAACCTCGATACCCATGTCGACGAAGTGATCCAGTTTACTGGTAATACCTGAAATAATTTCATACCTTACAGTAGAGGGATTACGTGTTTCATCACGCATCGAGCGATACGTAGTTCTATGTAACATATGTCGAACTATTCGCCTTTTGAAAGTATTCAAGAACCGTGGAATTAATAAAAGCAAGATAATAAGATGATTCTATCAATAATTGATTTCAGCAAGTCAATCACTAACACTTGTATAAAAATTAGATGATCGCTGAAAATTTTTGAGCTACTGGTCAAATTCGATCACATTGGCCGTCGAGGCTCGATAAACTCAAATTTAAAGACGGGACTCACTCACCATTCAAATCGCCAATCCCATCGCCATCACTGTCTTTAAAGGAACGGGGCCAAATTTGGTACAACGTTGTCGTTTGCCACCATTCGGTTGGTTTTGTAACATCATACGTGGTTCCGTAAATCGAAACCGTTCCGACGATAAGAACGAGAAGCACACGTAGAGCACTCATTGCTTCGGGAATTTTTGCTCTAGTATGTAAATTTCTTCATCGACATCCGTATTTATATCAGTGATATCGGTGCCAAGTCTTAGGAGGCTGTCAACATTGCGGAGTTGCGGGGGAGCAAATAAAGCCTTACTTTTTCCGCAACCAAATTCGAGGAGTGATTAATTATTGTCAAATGTATAGATTAAAATCAGCCACCCTTGAACGGATGCAATGTTCTTTTGGCAACAAATAATTGTGCACTCCGTAGAACAATCAGATCTCGATTGGCTATGTGCTCATAGATATAGTTCAATTGTTCGGGAGGCGAGAATCTCGTTAAAAATTGTCACTTAATTTTGGTCGTTTCTTACCAAGTTGTCAGCCATGTTAGTGTAATAATTTACAGATATTTGAAATTCGATGTCACATGATCGTCGCGGGGAGGAATAAACTGTTTAAGTCCACATTCCATCGCGAGCCACGCCCATGGCCTCTGACTATTCGGTTTGGCTCATGTTTAATTAAGTTTCGTATTTTGCGAAAGTCACACGCGCGGAGATAATGAGATTCTTCAATATTTGGTCCGCAGAATATTTGGTAAACGCAACAAAAAAACAAAAAAAAAAAAAAATCCAAAATCAAGTCAAAAACACATTTTTTCACCCATAGAAATAAATTGTAAAGCACCATCAAAAAATTCATGTATTAGTATGTATTAATACCCACAGTTCTAGCCGAATCGCTGGGCCGATTTGGCAGAACCTTTCAAAGATAATTGTGTACTCTGTAATATCGTGCCAACATCCTAATTTTACAAAAGTTCGTATAACTGACCATTCAAATCACCAATTCCATAGCCGTCGCTGTCTTTGAAAGAACGGGGCCAAACTTGGTAGAGAGTCGTTGTCTGCCACCATTTGATTGGTTGCATAATATCGTAGATGTTATGTACCAATAATCGACAATATTCTAACGATAAGAAGCGGGAACACCCTCAGAGCAAATATTGCATAGCGGAATTTCAATCACCTATATGACAACTAATCCGTCATTGTTCACATATACATAATGTAATTGGTGGTTTCGGTGCCATGTTTTATGGGACTGCAGTCTCTATCGTGACATAGTGAGGAAGCAATAAAAGCCTCTTTTCATGGAACGCAGTCGTCGAATTGGTCAATAATAATCTTAGACCAGGAGTAGGTATATGGTCTAAGATAATAATAATCTAATCTATGTACTAAAAAAAGCTACGCTTTGTCAGGTAAAACGCTATTTCAAATGTGGATATTGTTCTGCATTTTGCAGGTGCACAATTATTCAATCTAATATCCTAATCACCAGTCGTTGAAAATGGTATTCAGTTTTCGGATGGGCAATTGAATTTCATAATATACAGAAGTTACACGTGTAGAAGTAATGAGATCCTTTAATATTTGCACTCGAAACCAGACGCTACATCGGCTCTTTTTTTCTCAAATTCCTTGTCGAGATGTTCAATCGTTCGAAAGAAACGTTTCGTAATATATTTTTACAAATTCAAACTGATCAGTAATAAATTTTGACTCTATTTTCACAGATGCACTTCAACTTACGTAATCAATGTATGTGGCTTCCTGTAAGTTATTTGCGAATCCTTTGTATGTACATCATTATTTGCACGCGCAGTATATTATAGTCGCGAAAAACGCCGTTTCTGGTGCTCTCGATATTTGCACAACCATTTTTAAGAAGCAGAGCGGAAAGTTTTTTTAACAATATTTCAAGTTTGACATGTAATATGTTCATAACTAGTATATATAATTTATAACATTCGCATAGATTGCCAATATGTTGTGATTGGTATCGTCCATCGGAAAATGCTTTACGTATGTTCTTCATTTCATTCGATTTGTCATGATTTATCAAAAAGTGTGCTGAAGACATTTAGTGATCCATTTTGCATTACAATTAGATATATATGTACATGTTGTTGTAAATCTGACAATATTTTCGCAATACGAAAAAACGTGCAAGCGCAACTCAGCAAGGCGACGCAATACACGACCATGACATGCAAAGAAATCCGCAGATCCAACGTTGACCTCTCAAAGCTAGTGAAAGACGGAAAGTCAATTTCTGACTCGGGGTCAGAATATCGGTATTGAACTTGGAGCGCATTTCATGTAGATTAAGTTAAATATAATAAGCTCTGTGTTGATCTTTATTCAATAAACTCCATCATTCTTGTGCGACTGACTCCGAACTTTTAATTCGGCAACGGATACATATGAATTGTTAGTCATATAAAGTATCTGAAGACCCCGATTATAACAACGTGAATATTTGATATACTGAGTTGAATTCAATTCCTAGAGAATTTTATTCTTTGTCTGAAAATTCTTGACGAGATCTCAATCGTTAGCTGGAAATGTTCCGTAACATGTTTTTATAGATTCAGACTCATCGGTAATAAATCATTATTTCATTTTCGCAGTTGTAGTCTATCTCGCTTCATTCGGGTACCACAATTGCGAGTCTTTCGTTCCTAATTATTTAGCAGTGGCATATGTTCGTGAAAAACCACATTCCTGGCCCTCTCGATGTTCACATACTTATTCTAAGGAAGTAGGGTGGAAAGTAACAAGTTCTTTAAACAGGCATCGAAGCTTCGAAGAAAATATATTCAGAGTTGATGTATAATTTGGAAATAATTGCATAGAATACAAGATACAACGCGTCCTCAGGATATAATTTCTCCTTGGACATAAACACAGAACTTATAGTTATATAATATGAATATCCGACTGCAGTGGAACTGCGCGTCGAAGTATTTTACTGCGGGTCGAAACAAATTCATTGACAATTATTGCCTTTAGATACTTCCATCCGGAGTGCATAAAGGCTTATCTGAATCGGCCGTCCATACGTCTATTCGCTAATACCTTGCAGTACCAGTGCACCACCAGCCGGCAGTGTGATGCTCGTCTTCTCGTATACAGTTCTGAAAGATTGTAGATAATTTAGTAAAAATTATCTGTGTGATAATCTAGCTGAAATAGATATGCTACTTTTGATTGATGAACGATCAACTCACCCAACAGCTATGCCGGAGTATATATCGGCAATTAGGACTTCCAATGTGTCAGGAACATTCTCAAAAACATCCAGACTGATTGTGATGCTAGCGGTGATGTCCCAGTTGATCAACACCACGATCGGTTCTTCGCCATCTAATTCCCTAGAAAAGGCGACTACCTGCTCATCGATGACTTCAACGGTCAAGCTTCCTTCCCGGACGACTGTAGTGCTCCTTAGCTTAATTGCAGCTTGGACATTTTTGAAATGACTAACGTCAGCCTCCTTTTGAGCAGCGAGATTCAAGGTTAGATAATTTTCGTTCACCGGTAACTCGGTGGTAGAGTTCGTCGAGAAACCTGGAAGATATAGAACGAGAATTTCGTCTGGGTTCGGAGGAATCGGGAACAGCAGTCGAGAAATAGAAGTCGAGTGATTCTTACAGTCGCGGAAAATATGTAGAATACAAACCTGCGGAAGTCGTGGTGTCCCACTGGTAAGGAGTACGCATTGGGTCTCTGGAGTACGATTCATAGATTTCTTCGTTCGTGCCACATGCTCGTGGGTCTGTGGTCTCCTCCCATGTAAGATATGTGTTAGTCATGCCCAATTCATCGCCGTTAAAAGTGGTCGCAACACCGGGCAGTAAATATAGTAGGAAATTTACAGAGTCGACACGTTCTTCGCCAAGTTTTGTAGCAATGCGAGGGTTATCGTGGTTTCCAAACTATCGAGGAATGAAAAACGCTTAGCTATAGCTGCTCAGGATATCGTTCTAATCCGCATCTGCATTTCGGAGCGGATTTTACTTACCACCCAATTAGCTGTTCCACCAGCCGGCATATTTCCCATCCATTCATCTATTATGCTTACAACGTTGCTTGCCGTATCTAGCTCGGCTGGGTTGTTCTCTAGTCCGGCGTTAATGAAGAAGAAGTTGAACGGCACATGTATTCCAGAATCGTAGTATTGCATGATACTAGAAATATTAGCATACGCTTCCCCGAACATTGCTCTCGGAATACCATCGCCCTTTGTTGCAGTGTAATTGTCGATGTGATCCCTCCACATCTGCACAACTTCATAGCACGGCAACAAATCCCTTGTGTAAATATGTTTCCAGGAGTAATACTCTGCTTCTGTGTAGCGATCATCGTTGGCCGAAGGTTCGTCCCTAAGTAGTGGATCTTCTATAAGAAAAGGCAGCGCATCTACGCGAAAGCCGGAGATACCGCGATCAAACCAGTACGATATGATATCCTGAAAAGAAATAAATTCGAATAGTGATCGGTTCAAGTCATTCGTTGCCATGGATCTCAATGGTTCAACTATCGCACCTTGGTTTCCTGGATTACTAGAGGGTTGTTGAAGTTGAGATCGACTTGTACCACGTCAAAATGATGGTAATAATAGGCATGTCGTTCTTCGACCCATTCCCACATACTGCCAGTGTTGAAAAGGTTTATCCAATTATTCGGTGGTTGCCTTGTGCCGTTCGCGTCAATGATCCCTTCGTTCCAGATATAGTAATCGGTGTAAGGTTCGATACCAGCTTTAGATTTGATGAACCATTCATGCTCGTCACTGGTATGATTGGGTACGAAATCCAGGATCACTTTAAGGCCAAGTTCTGTGGCTTTGGCGATGAGATTATCCAGATCGTCCATCGTGCCGAAAATTGAATTTACGTTACGGTAGTCTGCGACATCGTAGCCACTGTCGACTAAGGGACTCGGGTAGATAGGGGACAACCAAACAACCTCGATACCCAATTCGACCAAATACTCTAGTTTGCTGGTAATACCTGAAATGAATTCATACTTCACAACACCCTTTATCACATAGTTGTACCCATAGGTGATAAAAATTGTTACAAATGACGTTTTCGCACTAAAGGTACATAACTTATTTCATCACGCATCAAGTATACGTAATTCTACGTAACATATATCGAACAATTCGCCTTATGAAAGTGTTCAACAATCGTCGAATTAACGAAACCAAAATAATCGCATAATTCTATTAAGAATCGTTCTCAGTGAGTCACTCGCTAACAATTGAATAAAAATTATCCTAGCGACGAACATCGTTGTAGATTTTAAAGCTACTGATTAACCGGGATCACATAAGCTGCCCGGACTCTTAAAAAAAATTAAATTAATTAAACGAAGCCAACTCACCATTCAAATCACCAATCCCATCGCCATCGCTGTCTTTGAAAGAACGGGGCCAAATTTGGTATAGCGTTGTCGTTTGCCACCATTCGGTTGGTGTTACAACATCGTATGTGGTTCCATGAATCGAAACCGTTCCGATGATAAGAACGAGAAGCACACGTAGAGCACCCATTGCTTCGAGAAATTTTGCTCTAGTATGTAAATTTCTTCATCGATATCCGTATTTATATCAGTGATACCGGTGCCAAGTCTTAGGAAGCTGTCAAGATTGCGGAGTTGTGGGGGAACAAACAAAGCCTCACTTTTTCCGCAACCAAATTCGAGGAGTGATTAATTATTGTCAAATGTATTGATTAAAATCAGCCACCCTTGATCGGACGCAGTGTTCTTTTGGCAACAAATAATTGTGCACTCCGTAGAACAATCAGATCTCGATTGGCTATGTGCTCATAGATATAGTTCAATTGTTCGGGAGGCGAGAATCTCGTTAAAAATTGTCACTTAATTTTGGTCGTTTCTTACCAAGTTGTCAGCCATGTTAGTGTAATAATTTACAGATATTTGAAATTCGATGTCACATGATCGTCGCGGGGAGGAATAAACTGTTTAATTCCACATTCCATCGCGAGCCACGCCCATGGCCTCTGACTATTCGGTTTGGCTCATGTTTAATTAAGTTTCGTATTTTGCGAAAGTCACACGCGCGGAGATAATGAGATTCTTCAATATTTGGTCCGCAGAATATTTGGTAAACGCAACAAAAAAAAAAATCCAAAATCAAGTCAAAAACACATTTTTTCACCCATAGAAATAAATTTTAAAGCACCATCAAAAAATTCATGTATTAGTATGTATTAATACCCACAGTTCCAGCCGAATCGCTGGGCCGATTTGGCAGAACCTTTCAAAGATAATTGTGTACTCTGTAATATCGTGGCAACATCCTAATTTTACAAAAGTTCGTATAACTGACCATTCAAATCATTAATTCCATAGCCGTCGCTCTCTTTGGAAGAACGGGGCCAATCTTGGTAGAGAGTCGTTGTCTGCCACCATTCGGTTGGTTGCATAATATCGTAAATGTTATGTACCATTAATCGACAATATTCCCACGACAAGAAGCAGGAACACCCTTAGAGCAAACATTGCATAGCGGAATTTCAATCACCTATATGACAACTAAGCCGTCATTGTTCACATATACATAATGTAATTGGTGGTTTCGGTACCACGTTTTATGGGACTGCAGTCTCTATCGTGACATAGTGAGGAAGCAATAAAAGCCTCTTTTCATGCAACGCAGTCGTCGAATTGGTCAATAATAATCTTAGACCAGGAGTAGGTATATGGTCTAAGATAATAATAATCTAATCTATGTACTAAAAAAAGCTACGCTTTGTCAGGTAAAACGCTATTTCAGATGTAAATATTGTTCTGCATTTCGCAGGTGCACAATTATTCAATCTAATATCCTATCGCCAGTCGTTGAAAATGGTATTCAGTTTTCGGATGGGCAATTGAATTTCATAATATACAGAAGTTACACGTGTAGAAGTAATGAGATCCTTTAATATTTGCACTCGAAACCAGACGCTACATCGGCTCTTTTTTTCTCAAATTCCTTGTCGAGATGTTCAATCGTTCGAAAGAAACGTTTCGTAATATATTTTTACAAATTCAAACTGATCAGTAATAAATTTTGACTCTATTTTCACAGATGCACTTCAACTTACGTAATCAATGTATGTGGCTTCCTGTAAGTTATTTGCGAATCCTTTGTATGTACATCATTATTTGCACGCGCAGTATATTATAGTCGCGAAAAACGCCGTTTCTGGTGCTCTCGATATTTGCACAACCATTTTTAAGAAGCAGAGCGGAAAGTTTTTTTAACAATATTTCAAGTTTGACATGTAATATGTTCATAACTAGTATATATAATTTATAACATTCGCATAGATTGCCAATATGTTGTGATTGGTATCGTCCATCGGAAAATGCTTTACGTATGTTCTTCATTTCATTCGATTTGTCATGATTTATCAAAAAGTGTGCTGAAGACATTTAGTGATCCATTTTGCATTACAATTAGATATATATGTACATGTTGTTGTAAATCTGACAATATTTTCGCAATACGAAAAAACGTGCAAGCGCAACTCAGCAAGGCGACGCAATACACGACCATGACATGCAAAGAAATCCGCAGATCCAACGTTGACCTCTCAAAGCTAGTGAAAGACGGAAAGTCAATTTCTGACTCGGGGTCAGAATATCGGTATTGAACTTGGAGCGCATTTCATGTAGATTAAGTTAAATATAATAAGCTCTGTGTTGATCTTTATTCAATAAACTCCATCATTCTTGTGCGACTGACTCCGAACTTTTAATTCGGCAACGGATACATATGAATTGTTAGTCATATAAAGTATCTGAAGACCCCGATTATAACAACGTGAATATTTGATATACTGAGTTGAATTCAATTCCTAGAGAATTTTATTCTTTGTCTGAAAATTCTTGACGAGATCTCAATCGTTAGCTGGAAATGTTCCGTAACATGTTTTTATAGATTCAGACTCATCGGTAATAAATCATTATTTCATTTTCGCAGTTGTAGTCTATCTCGCTTCATTCGGGTACCACAATTGCGAGTCTTTCGTTCCTAATTATTTAGCAGTGGCATATGTTCGTGAAAAACCACATTCCTGGCCCTCTCGATGTTCACATACTTATTTTAAGGAAGCAGGGTGGAAAGTAACAAGTTCTTTAAACAGGCATCGAAGCTTCGAAGAAAATATATTCAGAGTTGATGTATAATTTGGAAATAATTGCATAGAATACAAGATACAACGCGTCCTCAGGATATAATTTCTCCTTGGACATAAACACAGAGCTTATAGTTATATAATATGAATATTCGACTGCAGTGGAACTGCGCGTCGAAGTATTTTACTGCGGGTCGAAACAAATTCATTGACAATTAGATTGCCTTTAGATACTTCCATCCGGAGTGCATAAAGGCTTATCTGAATCGGCCGTCCATACGTCTATTCGCTAATACCTTGCAGTACCAGTGCACCACCAGCCGGCAGTGTGATGCTCGTCTTCTCGTATACAGTTCTGAAAAATTGTAGATAATGTAGTAAAAATTATCTGTGTGATAATCTAGCTGGAATAGATATGCTACCTTTGATTGATGAACGATCAACTCACCCAACAGCTATGCCGGAGTATATATCGGCAATTAGGACTTCCAATGTGTCAGGAACATTCTCAAAAACATCCAGACTGATTGTGATGCTAGCGGTGATGTCCCAGTTGATCAACACCACGATCGGTTCTTCGCCATCTAATTCCCTAGAAAAGGCGACTACCTGCTCATCGATGACTTCAACGGTCAAGCTTCCTTCCCGGACGACTGTAGTGCTCCTTAGCTTAATTGCAGCTTGGACATTTTTGAAATGACTAACGTCAGCCTCCTTTTGAGCAGCGAGATTCAAGGTTAGATAATTTTCGTTCACCGGTAACTCGGTGGTAGAGTTCGTCGAGAAACCTGGAAGATATAGAACGAGAATTTCGTCTGGGTTCGGAGGAATCGGGAACAGCAGTCGAGAAATAGAAGTCGAGTGATTCTTACAGTCGCGGAAAATATGTAGAATACAAACCTGCGGAAGTCGTGGTGTCCCACTGGTAAGGAGTACGCATTGGGTCTCTGGAGTACGATTCATAGATTTCTTCGTTCGTGCCACATGCTCGTGGGTCTGTGGTCTCCTCCCATGTAAGATATGTGTTAGTCATGCCCAATTCATCGCCGTTAAAAGTGGTCGCAACACCGGGCAGTAAATATAGTAGGAAATTTACAGAGTCGACACGTTCTTCGCCAAGTTTTGTAGCAATGCGAGGGTTATCGTGGTTTCCAAACTATCGAGGAATGAAAAACGCTTAGCTATAGCTGCTCAGGATATCGTTCTAATCCGCATCTGCATTTCGGAGCGGATTTTACTTACCACCCAATTAGCTGTTCCACCAGCCGGCATATTTCCCATCCATTCATCTATTATGCTTACAACGTTGCTTGCCGTATCTAGCTCGGCTGGGTTGTTCTCTAGTCCGGCGTTAATGAAGAAGAAGTTGAACGGCACATGTATTCCAGAATCGTAGTATTGCATGATACTAGAAATATTAGCATACGCTTCCCCGAACATTGCTCTCGGAATACCATCGCCCTTTGTTGCAGTGTAATTGTCGATGTGATCCCTCCACATCTGCACAACTTCATAGCACGGCAACAAATCCCTTGTGTAAATATGTTTCCAGGAGTAATACTCTGCTTCTGTGTAGCGATCATCGTTGGCCGAAGGTTCGTCCCTAAGTAGTGGATCTTCTATAAGAAAAGGCAGCGCATCTACGCGAAAGCCGGAGATACCGCGATCAAACCAGTACGATATGATATCCTGAAAAGAAATAAATTCGAATAGTGATCGGTTCAAGTCATTCGTTGCCATGGATCTCAATGGTTCAACTATCGCACCTTGGTTTCCTGGATTACTAGAGGGTTGTTGAAGTTGAGATCGACTTGTACCACGTCAAAATGATGGTAATAATAGGCATGTCGTTCTTCGACCCATTCCCACATACTGCCAGTGTTGAAAAGGTTTATCCAATTATTCGGTGGTTGCCTTGTGCCGTTCGCGTCAATGATCCCTTCGTTCCAGATATAGTAATCGGTGTAAGGTTCGATACCAGCTTTAGATTTGATGAACCATTCATGCTCGTCACTGGTATGATTGGGTACGAAATCCAGGATCACTTTAAGGCCAAGTTCTGTGGCTTTGGTGATGAGATTATCCAGATCGTCCATCGTGCCGAAAATTGAATTTACGTTACGGTAGTCTGCGACATCGTAGCCACTGTCGACTAAGGGACTCGGGTAGATAGGGGACAACCAAACAACCTCGATACCCAATTCGACCAAATACTCTAGTTTGCTGGTAATACCTGAAATGAATTCATACTTCACAGCACCCTTTATCACATAGTTGTACCCATAGGTGATAAAAATTGTTACAAATGACGTTTTCGCACTAAAGGTATATAACTTATTTCATCACGCATCAAGTATACGTAATTCTACGTAACATATATCGAACAATTCGCCTTATGAAAGTGTTCAACAATCGTCGAATTAACGAAACCAAAACAATCGCATAATTCTATTGAGAATCGTTCTCAGTGAGTCACTCGCTAACAATTGAATAAAAATTATCCTAGCGACGAACATCGTTGGAGATTTTAAAGCTACTGATTAACCGGGATCACATAAGCTGCCCGGACTCTTAAAAAAAATTAAATTAATTAAACGAAGCCAACTCACCATTCAAATCACCAATCCCATCGCCATCGCTGTCTTTGAAAGAACGGGGCCAAATTTGGTATAGCGTTGTCGTTTGCCACCATTCGGTTGGTGTTACAACATCGTATGTGGTTCCATGAATCGAAACCGTTCCGACGATAAGAACGAGAAGCACACGTAGAGCACCCATTGCTTCGAGAAATTTTGCTCTAGTATGTAAATTTCTTCATCGATATCCGTATTTATATCAGTGATACCGGTGCCAAGTCTTAGGAAGCTGTCAAGATTGCGGAGTTGTGGGGGAACAAACAAAGCCTCACTTTTTCCGCAACCAAATTCGAGGAGTGATTAATTATTGTCAAATGTATTGATTAAAATCAGCCACCCTTGATCGGACGCAGTGTTCTTTTGGCAACAAATAATTGTGCACTCCGTAGAACAATCAGATCTCGATTGGCTATGTGCTCATAGATATAGTTCAATTGTTCGGGAGGCGAGAATCTCGTTAAAAATTGTCACTTAATTTTGGTCGTTTCTTACCAAGTTGTCAGCCATGTTAGTGTAATAATTTACAGATATTTGAAATTCGATGTCACATGATCGTCGCGGGGAGGAATAAACTGTTTAATTCCACATTCCATCGCGAGCCACGCCCATGGCCTCTGACTATTCGGTTTGGCTCATGTTTAATTAAGTTTCGTATTTTGCGAAAGTCACACGCGCGGAGATAATGAGATTCTTCAATATTTGGTCCGCAGAATATTCGGTAAACGCAACAAAAAAAAAAATCCAAAATCAAGTCAAAAACACATTTTTTCACCCATAGAAATAAATTTTAAAGCACCATCAAAAAATTCATGTATTAGTATGTATTAATACCCACAGTTCCAGCCGAATCGCTGGGCCGATTTGGCAGAACCTTTCAAAGATAATTGTGTACTCTGTAATATCGTGGCAACATCCTAATTTTACAAAAGTTCGTATAACTGACCATTCAAATCATTAATTCCATAGCCGTCGCTCTCTTTGGAAGAACGGGGCCAATCTTGGTAGAGAGTCGTTGTCTGCCACCATTCGGTTGGTTGCATAATATCGTAAATGTTATGTACCATTAATCGACAATATTCCCACGACAAGAAGCAGGAACACCCTTAGAGCAAACATTGCATAGCGGAATTTCAATCACCTATATGACAACTAATCCGTCATTGTTCACATATACATAATGTAATTGGTGGTTTCGGTGCCATGTTTTATGGGACTGCAGTCTCTATCGTGACATAGTGAGGAAGCAATAAAAGCCTCTTTTCATGCAACGCAGTCGTCGAATTGGTCAATAATAATCTTAGACCAGGAGTAGGTATATGGTCTAAAATAATAATAATCTAATCTATGTATTAAAAAAAGCTACGCTTTGTCAGGTAAAACGCTATTTCAGATGTGAATATTGTTCTGCATTTCGCAGGTGCACAATTATTCAATCTAATATCCTATCGCCAGTCGTTGAAAATGGTATTCAGTTTTCGGATGGGCAATTGAATTTCATAATATACAGAAGTTACACGTGTAGAAGTAATGAGATTCTTCAATATTTGGACTCACAACCAGACGCTGCATATACATATGTATATTGGCTCTCATACAAGTTTTATTTCCGCATGGCTTATCAAAGAATTTACTTTAACGATTTCATATTAAACACGATTAATAATTACATATTTTTGTATAATAAATTCTCAGCTTTATAAGATATTGCTGTTGAACAAAAACTCGTGAGGGTGAAATCAAAAAAAAAAAAAAAAGAAACATGAATCCTAATCTGCTGATTCATAGGGTTTGGTATCGCCCATCATCAATCGTTTTATATATGTTTTACGTTTCCTTCGGCTTTCTATGTTTTATTCAACATCCTACTGCAGGTATTTCGCAATCTCTGATTTCTGATACAACGAGTCAAATTCAATTGCTATTCACGACGAAATTTATTCACTAGATATCAACCCTTAGCCAGGAACGTTTCGTAATATATTTTTATTAATTAAAACTGATCACTAATGGAAAATTACTTCATTTGCACAAATGTAGTCGATTATTGACGTGAATTGCCAGTTCGTCGATCCTCATTATTCGCTAAACGTTGTACATTAGACTCGTGTAAAGCTGTACAAGTAAATTAACTGAAATACCGTTGAGAGCTCCACAAGGCATATTTGTTTCATTTATATTAAAAAAAAAAAAAAAAATACCGATTCAATTTCTCGGACAATTCATAATACAATAAAATTTGCTTTTTCAAGAATTGGTCTGATCAATGGTCATTATTTTTCTCGCATGATCGTTGATCTACCGACTGATAATATTATTTGAAAATATGCTTATGAAAGTGATTGTATGGCAACAGGATAGGATGGAATAAAATCTTCGTACAAGTCGTTAATTTCCAATCAAAATATATTCATAATTCTGGTCTAATCCAGAGTAATTACATTCGACAGATAGAATCATATACATAGATGGAATCATAGGGATTAATCATCAGCTAAAATATTTTGCCGGGGTAAACTTCCTTCATTATTAGGTTTGACTATCAATTTCAAGACTCATCTTAGACGACGCTTCATAATTAAAATGTATACTGCTGTGCGTTTCACACTTTGGAGGTATTTCTGTCGTTGGTGGATCGACACTTGGAGGTATTTCTGTCGTTGATGGATCGACACTCGGAGAGTGAATACCTCGCAGTACGACTGCAGCATTACCCGGAAGTCTGACACTTCTCTTATTGTAAATCTCTCTGAAACATTATCGACAAGATAGTGAGCATTGTATGGCAGATTAATTCCTGTAATTAGGTAAATACCGCATTGACGAATAATAATTCACTCACCCAACTTTAATGCCAGAGTTTATATCCGCTATAATGACTTCCAGTGTGTCACCTATATTCGGGAAAATTTCAAGACTTATTGTAACATCGGCGGTATTTTTCCAGTTCAGCAAAACTACGATCGGTTGTTCGTAATCATGTTCCCTCGCGAAGGCAATCACACGATGATCGATAACTACAGCGTCCAAACTTCCCTCCCGGATGACCTTAGTGTTTCGTAGATTAATTGCAGCTTGTACATTTTTGTAATGACTGACATCAGCCGCCTTCTGAGCGTCAAGATTCAGTGTTAGATAATTCCCGTTCACGGGTAACTCGGTGCTCGAGTTTCTCGAGAAACCTGGAAGATATAGATACGGATAGTTGCTTCAGTAATTCGTGGAAATTGTGGGTCAAGTTTGATGGAGGAGAGTCGAAAAACGTGAAACGTACTCACCGGCAGAAGTTGTGTTGTCCCACTGATAAGGAGTGCGTTCAGGATCTCTGGAGAAATATTCGTATCGAGTCTCGTCAGTGTTACATGCTTGTGGATCTTTAGTATCTTCCCACGAAAGATATGTGTCGGTCATGCCGATTTCATCGCCGTTATAAATGGTCGCAACACCGGGCAGTAAGAACAGTAGGAAATTGAGACCATCAACGGACTCTGATCCATGCCTAGTGGCGACACGGCTATTGTCGTGATTTCCAAGCTGCGCGGAAGTAATAATCATGGGAAATTCTCAAACCGATTCAGGACTTCGACTAATACTTACTACCCAATTAGCTGTTGCGCCAAACGGCATATTGTTCATCCATCGACGGATTATGCCTACGACATCTTCGGCTGTGTCTAGATTAACGAGATTAATTCCGTTTTCATCTTTGATCAAAAAGAAGTTGAATGGTACGTCTGATCCATAATAGTAGTATTGAGCGATGTCTTCAATTTTGGCGTATGCTTCGGTGAATAATACCCTCTCTACGCCATCGGCTACTGTAGCAGTTGAATAAATGTAATCCTTCCATATCTGTACTATATTATAATTCTCGGGCTGATCTTTCGTGTAGATATGGTCCAGGTAGTAATAGTCTGTCGATGTGTACCCATCCAATCCTGACAACGGCTCGTCGGCGAGGGATTCATCTTCGAATAGATACGGCATCGAATCGATACGAAAACCGTCGATACCACGACTAAGCCAGAACCCCAGAATATCCTGAAAGCCAATATTATATTGCAGTAATGATCTTGGAGCTACGATTCTCCCCGGTTAGTACTGCACCTGAGTCTCCCGGATTACTTCAGGATTCCTGAAGTTAAGATCAGGCTGTTTCTCGTGGAATTGATGAAGATAATAAGCCTGACGTTCTTCGACCCATTTCCACGCACTGCCACTATTAAAAGCGTTGAGCCAATTATTCGGCGGGCGCCGTGTGCCGTTCCCGTCAATTATTCCTTCGTTCCAAACGTAGTAATCGGTGTAAGGATAGGTACCGTTTTTAGATTTCATGAACCATTCGTGCTCGTCACTGGTATGATTAGGTACGTAATCCATGATGACTTTGAGACCGAGTCGTTTGGCTTCAGCAACGAGATTATCAAAATCGTCAAGCCTACCGTAAGGTCGGTGTATGTCAAGGAACTCCGAAATATCATAGCCACTGTCGACCATAGGGCTCGGGTAGATAGGAGACAACCAAAGAACCTCGATACCCATGTCAACCAAATGCTCCAGTTTGCTGGTAACACCTTAGACAATAATTGTGAAGGATGAAGTCAACCAAGTTGAGCTTATACTACTCACCATTCAAATCGCCAATTCCGTCCCCATCGCTATCTTTGAATGAAGATGGCCAGATTTGATAAAGGGTAGTTGTTTGCCACCATTCTTTCGGCTGGGTAACGTTAATTGGGTAAGCATCAATCGACGCTATTGCAGCGAGAAGGAAGAAAAGCATTCGGAAAGCACACATTGCGTGATGCAATTTCACTCGATTATGGAAGCTTCTCAATTGAGGCTTGTATTTATATAGGTGATATCGGCGCTGTGTCATACATCGCATTCTTCTATGGAGAAGCAAATAAATGCTTTCTAGATAATGCAATAGATTCGAAGAAGCAATCAATAATTTTCAAGTCCAGAGGAAAGACAAGCAGCTGTGCTTGAATAGGTGCGACGGTACTTCAAATAATAATCGTTTCGCGTCTCCTGGTTGCATAATTATATTATTATGTTTTCTGTTATATACTTCGTCGTCATTGATGAACAATAAATGTTTAGATCTCAGTTGATAGTTCCAAGTGTTCAAATGCATTCAACTGGCAAATAATTTATAGTACCGTATGAAATTTCCTAGCGAGATATCAATCCTGTATATCAGCGATCTTTCATAATATTTATTATTATCAGTTTACATTGGGTAATAAGTCGTGGCTGTTCGTTTTTGCAGGTGTACTCGTAGCTGTCACCTACCGTGTACTCTCGCGATTCCTTTCATTAACCTTATAAATTGTTCTTTTAAAACCTGCGTAAACATACATATGACAAGAAGCTGTTTAATTTATTACGAAGCTATACGATTTCACAGAAAATTTACAGTATAATGGAATCTTCCAATTACATAATTGACACATGTCTATTATAATTATATATCATACATTTATCATATGATATTGATATTCTAGTAGCTCATTGAAATTAAATAGGAATTATTTTTTTAATCAGGTTCCAGTCTGTCAGTCGTATCGGAGCGCCTAATCATATGCAATTCGGGCTACAAGGCAGACATGTAAGTTGCGCATGATGATGCGACCGCGGGTACGGGCACCTGTTGCACGATGATCTACTGGATGGAAATCGAAGTTAATATCTACGTAAGTGTTAATCAAATTTTGTGACTGATTTTCATGCAATTGATGTCTTTGAAATTACTGGGCTGGACTTCGTCATCTCTATAATATATGTATAGATAGAAACATGCCCGGATGTGAATTACATAAATTCTACGCGCGCATTGCGAGGCTAAAACTAATAGTAAACTGAGTTTTAATAAATTATTGTTTGTTTTTACTATTTTGCAGATATGTGGCGTGGCGTATTCCTACTTTGCAGTCAGAGCATCGGGGGAACGGCTACGAGACAACTCTGCACTGCGGAGTGTTAGTTTGTCGGCTGTGTTGTATCGAGTCTGTAAATAAAATTTCTTCGAAATCAGTTTGTACTTGACATCCTGAAAAATATATATATATATACCTTCCTGATGAGATTTAAGTATAGTAATTACAGTTTTAGCATAGCCCGATTACGGTTGCAGCTGATCTCCTGACTTGAAAATTAACAAATTTATCATTTTAAGTGATATGCGTAATATACCTATCAGACGTATTGCGATCACATCTACAATTATTCGATTGAACTAATCATGTATAAAAATTGTTGTTCCAATGAATATGTATTATTTTAATGAACTGGCTCATTCTTCATTAAAAATCTCTTGAGATTGTGAATAATCAATTGTCGAAATATCTTCCCCTGTTCTTTCCTTGCCTACACGCCCAACATCATAGAAATTCCAGGAGTTCATAAATATAAAATCATACAATTAGCTCACGTGTTTACAAATAGTATCACCATCTCGTAGTTGATTAGGTAAACTATTTTTGCGGCTAACATGTTATACCTCACTATATGCACCTCGCATGCCACTCATGTAATCTACGATTTAGGATTGCCTGAAATCAGGCGCGGTTGTCAGAAAATACTCCGAAGACTAAAGGATGCGCCATGTATTAATTGAGTAAAAAACTGAATGAAGAAAGTAAAAATTGTCGTTGGAAGAAATTCCATTTTCGTTGCTATACTTCTCAGAAATTTTTGAGTGTCGCAACTGCCAGATATTTCTTGGCGCCTGATGTTAGGCAATAAATTTTAGTGACACAGAACGGCATGTGGGTTGCATATAATTGGGCGCCCCGATTTTTGCGGTGAAAATAGTTCGATCGCTTGACCACGAGATGGCGAGAGCATCCACTACCAGGTGCGAGTGTCACACCTGCCAGAAATTTTGGTGTATAGATATAGGTAGGCATGCATACGTGTCTGCATGCACGTCTCTATAGGTTTATCCATTTATACTAGCGTTTCCAGAAGTTAGAAGGATTTTAACTCGTAAAATTTCTGCTCCTGGTATCAGGAGAACATCTGACCCGAGGAGGTGTGCCGGAAAAGGATATGCCTCTTGATTCATTCATGCATACGTCTCTCTATACTTCTCTATACCTATCATTCATTAATACTAGCGTTTTAAGGAGTTAGAAGGATTTTAACTCGCAAAATTTCTGCTCCTGGTATCAGGAGAACATCTGACCCAAGGAGGTGTGCCGAAAAAGGATATGTGTATTGATTCAGTCATGCATACGTCTCTCTATACTTCTCTATACCCATATTTAACTTATACTAGCATTTTTCGAAGTTAGAAGGATTTTAACCCGCGAAATTTCTGCACCTGGTATCAGGAGAACATCTGACCCGAGGAGGTGTGCCGAAAAAGGATATATGTATTGATTCAGTCATGCATACGTCTCTCTATACCTCTCTATACCTATTATTAGTTTATACTAGCATTTTTCGGAGTTAGAAGCATTTTAACTCGCAAAATTTCTGCTCCTGGTATCAGGAGAACATCTGACCCAAGGAGGTGTGCCGAAAAAGGATATGTGTATTGATTCATTCATGCATACGTCTCTCTATACTTCTCTATACCTATCATTCATTAATACTAGCGTTTTAGGGAGTTAGAAGGATTTTAACTCGCAAAATTTCTGCTCCTGGTATCAGGAGAACATCTGACCCAAGGAGGTGTGCCGAAAAAGGATATGTGTATTGATTCATTCATGCATACGTCTCTCCATATGTCTCTATACCTATAGTTCATTAATACTAGCGTTTTAAGGAGTTAGAAGGATTTTAACTCGCAAAATTTCTGCTCCTGGTATCAGGAGAACATCTGACCCAAGGAGGTGTGCCGAAAAAGGATATGTGTATTGATTCAGTCATGCATACGTCTCTCTATACTTCTCTATACCCATATTTGACTTATACTAGCATTTTTCGGAGTTAGAAGGATTTTAACTCGCAAAATTTCTGCTCCTGGTATCAGGAGAACATCTGACCCAAGGAGGTGTGCCGAAAAAGGATATGCCTCTTGATTCATTCATGCATACATCTCTCCATATGTCTCTATACCTATAGTTCATTAATACTAGCGTTTTAAGGAGTTAGAAGGATTTTAACTCGCAAAATTTCTGCTCCTGGTATCAGGAGAACATCTGACCCAAGGAGGTGTGCCGAAAAAGGATATGTGTATTGATTCATTCATGCATACGTCTCTCTATACTTCTCTATACCTATCATTCATTAATACTAGCGTTTTAGGGAGTTAGAAGGATTTTAACTCGCAAAATTTCTGCTCCTGGTATCAGGAGAACATCTGACCCAAGGAGGTGTGCCGAAAAAGGATATGTGTATTGATTCATTCATGCATACGTCTCTCTATACTTCTCTATACCTATCATTCATTAATACTAGCGTTTTAGGGAGTTAGAAGGATTTTAACTCGCAAAATTTCTGCTCCTGGTATCAGGAGAACATCTGACCCAAGGAGGTGTGCCGAAAAAGGATATGTGTATTGATTCATTCATGCATACGTCTCTCCATATGTCTCTATACCTATAGTTCATTAATACTAGCGTTTTAAGGAGTTAGAAGGATTTTAACTCGCAAAATTTCTGCTCCTGGTATCAGGAGAACATCTGACCCAAGGAGGTGTGCCGAAAAAGGATATGTGTATTGATTCAGTCATGCATACGTCTCTCTATACTTCTCTATACCCATATTTGACTTATACTAGCATTTTTCGGAGTTAGAAGGATTTTAACTCGCAAAATTTCTGCTCCTGGTATCAGGAGAACATCTGACCCAAGGAGGTGTGCCGAAAAAGGATATGCCTCTTGATTCATTCATGCATACATCTCTCCATATGTCTCTATACCTATAGTTCATTAATACTAGCGTTTTAAGGAGTTAGAAGGATTTTAACTCGCAAAATTTCTGCTCCTGGTATCAGGAGAACATCTGACCCAAGGAGGTGTGCCGAAAAAGGATATGTGTATTGATTCATTCATGCATACGTCTCTCTATACTTCTCTATACCTATCATTCATTAATACTAGCGTTTTAGGGAGTTAGAAGGATTTTAACTCGCAAAATTTCTGCTCCTGGTATCAGGAGAACATCTGACCCAAGGAGGTGTGCCGAAAAAGGATATGTGTATTGATTCATTCATGCATACGTCTCTCTATACTTCTCTATACCTATCATTCATTAATACTAGCGTTTTAGGGAGTTAGAAGGATTTTAACTCGCAAAATTTCTGCTCCTGGTATCAGGAGAACATCTGACCCAAGGAGGTGTGCCGAAAAAGGATATGTGTATTGATTCATTCATGCATACGTCTCTCCATATGTCTCTATACCTATAGTTCATTAATACTAGCGTTTTAAGGAGTTAGAAGGATTTTAACTCGCAAAATTTCTGCTCCTGGTATCAGGAGAACATCTGACCCAAGGAGGTGTGCCGAAAAAGGATATGTGTATTGATTCATTCATGCATACGTCTCTCCATATGTCTCTATACCTATAGTTCATTAATACTAGCGTTTTAAGGAGTTAGAAGGATTTTAACTCGCAAAATTTCTGCTCCTGGTATCAGGAGAACATCTGACCCAAGGAGGTGTGCCGAAAAAGGATATGCCTCTTGATTCATTCATGCATACGTCTCTCCATATGTCTCTATACCTATAGTTCATTAATACTAGCGTTTTAAGGAGTTAGAAGGATTTTAACTCGCAAAATTTCTGCTCCTGGTATCAGGAGAACATCTGACCCAAGGAGGTGTGCCGAAAAAGGATATGTGTATTGATTCATTCATGCATACGTCTCTCCATATGTCTCTATACCCATATTTAACTTATACTAGCATTTTTCGAAGTTAGAAGGATTTTAACCCGCGAAATTTCTGCACCTGGTATCAGGAGAACATCTGACCCGAGGAGGTGTGCCGAAAAAGGATATATGTATTGATTCAGTCATGCATACGTCTCTCTATACCTCTCTATACCTATTATTAGTTTATACTAGCATTTTTCGGAGTTAGAAGCATTTTAACTCGCAAAATTTCTGCTCCTGGTATCAGGAGAACATCTGACCCAAGGAGGTGTGCCGAAAAAGGATATGCCTCTTGATTCATTCATGCATACGTCTCTCTATACTTCTCTATACCTATCATTCATTAATACTAGCGTTTTAAGGAGTTAGAAGGATTTTAACTCGCAAAATTTCTGCTCCTGGTATCAGGAGAACATCTGACCCAAGGAGGTGTGCCGAAAAAGGATATGTGTATTGATTCAGTCATGCATACGTCTCTCTATACTTCTCTATACCCATATTTAACTTATACTAGCATTTTTCGAAGTTAGAAGGATTTTAACCCGCGAAATTTCTGCACCTGGTATCAGGAGAACATCTGACCCGAGGAGGTGTGCCGAAAAAGGATATATGTATTGATTCAGTCATGCATACGTCTCTCTATACCTCTCTATACCTATTATTAGTTTATACTAGCATTTTTCGGAGTTAGAAGCATTTTAACTCGCAAAATTTCTGCTCCTGGTATCAGGAGAACATCTGACCCAAGGAGGTGTGCCGAAAAAGGATATGTGTATTGATTCATTCATGCATACGTCTCTCCATATGTCTCTATACCTATAGTTCATTAATACTAGCGTTTTAAGGAGTTAGAAGGATTTTAACTCGCAAAATTTCTGCTCCTGGTATCAGGAGAACATCTGACCCAAGGAGGTGTGCCGAAAAAGGATATGTGTATTGATTCAGTCATGCATACGTCTCTCTATACTTCTCTATACCCATATTTGACTTATACTAGCATTTTTCGGAGTTAGAAGGATTTTAACTCGCAAAATTTCTGCTCCTGGTATCAGGAGAACATCTGACCCGAGGAGGTGTGCCGAAAAAGGATATATGTATTGATTCAGTCATGCATACGTCTCTCTATACCTCTCTATACCTATTATTAGTTTATACTAGCATTTTTCGGAGTTAGAAGCATTTTAACTCGCAAAATTTCTGCTCCTGGTATCAGGAGAACATCTGACCCAAGGAGGTGTGCCGAAAAAGGATATGTGTATTGATTCATTCATGCATACGTCTCTCTATACTTCTCTATACCTATCATTCATTAATACTAGCGTTTTAGGGAGTTAGAAGGATTTTAACTCGCAAAATTTCTGCTCCTGGTATCAGGAGAACATCTGACCCAAGGAGGTGTGCCGAAAAAGGATATGTGTATTGATTCATTCATGCATACGTCTCTCTATACTTCTCTATACCTATCATTCATTAATACTAGCGTTTTAGGGAGTTAGAAGGATTTTAACTCGCAAAATTTCTGCTCCTGGTATCAGGAGAACATCTGACCCAAGGAGGTGTGCCGAAAAAGGATATGTGTATTGATTCATTCATGCATACGTCTCTCCATATGTCTCTATACCTATAGTTCATTAATACTAGCGTTTTAAGGAGTTAGAAGGATTTTAACTCGCAAAATTTCTGCTCCTGGTATCAGGAGAACATCTGACCCAAGGAGGTGTGCCGAAAAAGGATATGTGTATTGATTCATTCATGCATACGTCTCTCCATATGTCTCTATACCTATAGTTCATTAATACTAGCGTTTTAAGGAGTTAGAAGGATTTTAACTCGCAAAATTTCTGCTCCTGGTATCAGGAGAACATCTGACCCAAGGAGGTGTGCCGAAAAAGGATATGCCTCTTGATTCATTCATGCATACGTCTCTCCATATGTCTCTATACCTATAGTTCATTAATACTAGCGTTTTAAGGAGTTAGAAGGATTTTAACTCGCAAAATTTCTGCTCCTGGTATCAGGAGAACATCTGACCCAAGGAGGTGTGCCGAAAAAGGATATGTGTATTGATTCATTCATGCATACGTCTCTCCATATGTCTCTATACCCATATTTAACTTATACTAGCATTTTTCGAAGTTAGAAGGATTTTAACCCGCGAAATTTCTGCACCTGGTATCAGGAGAACATCTGACCCGAGGAGGTGTGCCGAAAAAGGATATATGTATTGATTCAGTCATGCATACGTCTCTCTATACCTCTCTATACCTATTATTAGTTTATACTAGCATTTTTCGGAGTTAGAAGCATTTTAACTCGCAAAATTTCTGCTCCTGGTATCAGGAGAACATCTGACCCAAGGAGGTGTGCCGAAAAAGGATATGCCTCTTGATTCATTCATGCATACGTCTCTCCATATGTCTCTATACCTATAGTTCATTAATACTAGCGTTTTAAGGAGTTAGAAGGATTTTAACTCGCAAAATTTCTGCACCTGGTATCAGGAGAACATCTGACCCGAGGAGGTGTGCCGAAAAAGGATATATGTATTGATTCAGTCATGCATACGTCTCTCTATACCTCTCTATACCTATTATTAGTTTATACTAGCATTTTTCGGAGTTAGAAGCATTTTAACTCGCAAAATTTCTGCTCCTGGTATCAGGAGAACATCTGACCCAAGGAGGTGTGCCGAAAAAGGATATGTGTATTGATTCAGTCATGCATACGTCTCTCTATACTTCTCTATACCCATATTTAACTTATACTAGCATTTTTCGAAGTTATCAGGATTTTAACCCGCGAAATTTCTGCACCTGGTATCAGGAGAACATCTGACCCGAGGAGGTGTGCCGAAAAAGGATATATGTATTGATTCAGTCATGCATACGTCTCTCTATACCTCTCTATACCTATTATTAGTTTATACTAGCATTTTTCGGAGTTAGAAGCATTTCAACTCGCAAAATTTCTGCTCCTGGTATCAGGAGAACATCTGACCCGAAGAGGCGTGCTGAAAATTTGGGTATATGGATATATAGGCATGCATACGTGTCTTCATACACGTCTCCTGTATATTTGCGAGTGTCGCAACAGCCGGATAATTCTTAGCGTCCGATGCTAGGCAATAAATTTGTGTTTCACACGAATGGCATGCAGGTTGAATATGGTTAGGCGCCCCGATTTTCGAGGTAAAATTTCTTCGCTCCTCTGACCTTGAGATGGCGAGAGCATCCACTACCACGTGCGAATATATTTCACGACGCTTTGACATGTCGCGATTGCCAGGAATATCCGGCAGTTGCGACGTTCTGAAATTATACAAAGGAGGGACCCTTTGGTACTTCAACAAAAAGTATAATAGTTTATGTACACGAATTTTTGGGGTCAGTTATCAGGAAAATAAGTGAAATGACAATTTGATAATCGCCGAAAATGAACCTTTCAATACATGAGCTCACGGCCGAGTTCCCATTTGACCACTTCAATTAGATAATTAATATCTTCAACGACTTACAACTAACGTAAAAAACTAACCATACACGTAGTATAGATCTTGACCATTCGATTCCTTGTAACAAAATAGTAGGTCATCAAATACAGTGCAGCTGCAGAGATATCTAATATTGAAGAGCGATAATTTATCTTGAAGAGGTTGAGCTATCAAAATCTCGAACTTGAACAGAGCTAAGGAAGGTGAAGAGTGCAGGAAAGGAAAATGATATTTGACTATTTTTCAGATTTTTTAAATTCTTGAGCTACGTCTACAAATTTTTTGATCGTATTCACTTCTAAAGAGGGTTGTTAAAACATGGCAAACTAACATATTTTGACGCGATCTAAACCCGACGCTGACGGATTTTAATCTGACGACTGAAACTGGAGTAGAACGATGAGATAAGTTGTCGTGGCTGCCATCATCTGCAATTTAATAATCGTAGATTAGAAATAATATCTCCAATACCAATGCGTGCATCTTCAAGCGATACGTGAAACGCGACGGAACTGATGGAATTAATCGACTAAATAAATTTTTCTTCGAGTACGCTCAGCTCAAACAATTCTTCAATACGGCCATTAAGGTGCTTACATTAAAATTCGCGAACGAGTGTAAATAATATGTAATTTCAACAGACTAATACATATGACGTATTATTTACTGAATGTATCAACGTGTAGTCTAATGCAAAGAATCCATTGGCTGTAAATCTGATGTCTTCATGTATCAGCAGAAGGGAGAACTTTTCCAGCTGAAACAAATCCTACAATTAGAATCTTCTGGTCAGATCGAATCAAGATCAACCAAGTGCGAAAAGACGACTGTAACTTACCTTAGCTCGAATCTCTACTCCCAACGGTTTATGCAACAGTTTACGAACTATTCGCGCGGTCCGTTTACCCTGCATCAAATCAATTGACTGTCAGAAGAGCTGATCAATTATTCTCGAACAATGTCGATAATGATCAGAATCATTCAACGAAATATTTGGTTACCTGTGTCTCAGCTCTCGTAACGTTGGCAGAAAGTGATATGATGGGATAAATATAGATGGACATCCATAGAATGAATTGAGAAACTACAGACAGCGGAAAGTCGCTGCTTGATGACACGAGGCTCGCGATAAAGGTATAAGTCTCGAAAACCGTAGACAGTAAGGCAAAAGTACAGCAGATTAATATTGGAAACGAAAACAAGTCTGCGACGTCTTGAGCTAAGTCGGAAAGTTTCATCCGAATACTACTAAGTGATTGTAGAGCAACCAACTGACTGCTCTGAGTTCGCAGACTGAAGGCTCCTAATAATTCATTCATAAATGGCGGCCGAGGTACATAACCGTTTCCGAGCTCGGCCAAATTCAATAAATTTGCATTTACAGTTTCCAAATCTCGGGCTATTCGTCCAACAACGAAAAAGTATTCCACAGTGAACCAAAATGTAACATGTATCGTTAGGATACTGAAGATCCCTTCCGAGATATCCGTTGGGTTAAGCGGAACCGGAGTCATAACATCGAATTTCATATAATTGATCCATATGAAAGCATTAATAATCACGTGTACAGTTAGAAATATGCGCGATCTTTGATTAGATGGCTGCTTTCTTAGACGAGCAATTTTAACACCAACTTCAGAAATTTCGTTCATTATGCGAACAGCATTTCTCATTCCGAATGCCCACCAACTTGTGATAATAGCAGCTAATAAAAGAGCGGAAAGATCCGAAAGTATAAAAATGGAACGATGCAGAGGAGATATCGGAAGAAAATACAGATCGCTCCATGATTGACGTAAGAGCGTGATACGAACTAGATACAGACCTGCAAGCAGAAGATTATAAGCTAGTCCGAATTTTGAGAATCGAAAAGTTTCGATAAGCACCAGGCGAGAGTTGATAATCAACGTGGGAGTCGCAACGGAAAATGGAGCTAGCCCTATAATTTTCAGACAATACACAATAATCCTGACGTTCGGAAAGAACTTTTTGGCTCGAGTTATAGCCTGCACTTTCATGATTTCTGAAGACTGATCAGATACGTATGTCAATTCCAAAGAGATCGGCAATTAAATATCATGATAGCCCAACGCCGGGGCAGCAATTATAATTTGAGTCGAAATACTTTCGGTCACAGTCGAGCGCGTGTAGCAATTGTCAAAAGCATCAATTAGATTCGAGAGTTTTTAGTACGGGGAAACGCGTCTCTTGTATGACTGCAGACTGAGGCGATGCTAGAATTCACCATATTAATTCACCATAACGTCAGCCTAGGTACCGTGTAGCTGATGATTAATTCAATGAATTTCTGATCATCAGTTATGAAAACGTTTCGATCGATAAAGCTCGCGGATTTAGTCCTGAAACCAACCCAACACGAAAAGCTAGAAAAAATTAGATGCACCGATACGGTCTATAGGCTAATCGAAGCAGGTCTCATGTTTTTTGAATTAGTACAGAATAACGCGAGCATCGCTTGTTGGGATTATGAATATGGAATAGTGAAGGCTAAGGCCACAGCTTAGAAAAGAACGTTAAGTCGGGCGTAGGTATAAACGCATGCATATTAAAAAAAAAAAAAAACAGAAAATTGCGGATTTGATTGGCGAAAAGACGAAAGAAATTATTTTTATTTCCATCGAAATATTAGAACTGTAATCTGATTCCGTAGTTTATTCAATCCCAAGAATACAGAAAATGATGCACATGCGAGGGACAGAGAATTTGCATAGGTACATGAGTTTCCGGATGGTCCAGCCATAAACTTCATCATTTCTTCCATTTTGGCACTTGATTGCCGATTGTAATGAAATTTATTAGCTAATATTAGTCATTTCGATCAATGGACACTTTAGTACCGAGTTCTCTTTTTAAATTATATGTAAATAACACTCAAACAATTATATCATCGGTGTATGTCTTCATATAATATGTGCAACCTGAATGCCATTCTGGTAATTTCAGCAAATGAACATACTTTTATGAGTATAATACGCTAGTGAAGTATTTTTATAGTAGACATGCAACACAACTTATCAATCACTATACTGCCGTGCTAAGCCCAGAGATAGTGACTTACTTTTCCGTCAAAAACGAGTTATGACTCTAAGATGCGATATAATAACAATCGATGAATATTTTTATCGTAGTATTAAACGATCTAATTTATTTATTCATAATAAAATTACTCTATTAAAGTTTCCGCAACTTCGTTAAAGTTGTCAATTACTAGAATTAACCGTGTTCATAATTAATATTAATATAACTTCAACGAATAATATAACCCTTTATCTTTCTGATTCAAATCAAATTTGAAAATCTTTTGATTGCGAATACAATTTTCAGTGACTTTGGAAATTGAAAACTGTTAATATCTCAGGATTGCCAGAATACAAGTTACCATGCACGTCTGTGCTTAACGCGGTAGTATACCTACTGTTATTACAATCTATTTCTGCAATACCAAACTTTTTTATGTGTGGACATAGAGATAAATATGCAGAGGGAAAATACATAAATTCACATTGCCAAATAAGCAGATCTTGCTATGATACATTCACAGATATGACTCTGGCGACCAGAACTGGAATAGAATGATAACATAGGTTGTCGTGGCAGCCATCATCTGCAATTTAATAATCGTAGATTAGAAATGATATCTCCAATACCAATGCATGCATATCTTAAAGCGATACGTGAAACACGATGGAACTGATGGAATTAATCGACTAACTAAGTTTTTCTTCGAGTAGGCTCAGCTCAAACAATTCTTCAATATGGCCATCTAGATGAAGCTTGCATTAAAATTCGCGAACGAGTAAAAATAATACTTAATTTCAACAGACTAATATATATGACGTATTATTTACTGAATGTATCAACGTGTAGTCTAATGCAAAGAATCCATTGGCTGTAAATCTGAAGTCTTCATTTATCAGCTGAAGGGAGAACTTTTCCAGCTGAAACAAATCCTACAATTAGAATCTTTTGGTCAGATCGAATCAAGATCAACCAAGTGCGAAAAAAAGACTGTAACTCACTTTATCTCGAATTTCTACTCCCAGCGGTTTATGCAATAGTTTTCGAACTATTCGCGCGGTCCGTTTAGCCTGCATCAAATCAATCGATTGTCAGAAGAGCTGATCAATTATTATTGAGTAATGTCGATAATGCGATCAGAATCATTCAACGAAATATTTGGTTACCTGTGTCTCAGCTCTCGTAACGTTGGCAGAAAGTGATATGATGGGATAAATTGAGATGGACGCAGATAGAATGAATTCAGAAACTTCAGACAGGAAAATGTCGCTGCTTGATGCCATGAATTCCATGACAAAGAAATGAGTCTCGAGAACCGAAGACAGTAAGGTAAAAGTACAGCAGATTAATATTGGGAACGAAAAAAAGTCTGCGACGTCTTGAGCTAACTCGGAAAGTTTCATCCGAATACTACTGAGTGATTGTAGGGCAACCAACTGACTGATCTGAGTTCGCAGACTGTTGGCCCCTAAAAATTCATTCATAAATGGTGGACGAGGTACATAACCGTTTCCGAGCTCGGCCAAATTCAATAAATTTGCATTCACAGTTTCCAAATCTCGGGCTATTCGTCCAACAACGAAAAAGTATTCCACAGTGAACCAAAATGTAACATGTATCGTTAGGATATTCAAGATCTGTGTTGGTAGAACGTCAAGCGAATCGGGAGTCATAAAGTACATGCTCCAATAAGTGATCCATATAAGAGCATTAATAATCACGTGTACAGTCAGAAATATGAGCGATCTTTGGTTAGACGGCTGCTTTCTTAAACGAGCAATTTCAACACCAACTTCACAAATTTCGTTCATTATGCGAACAGCATTTCTCATTCTGAATGCCCACCAACTTGTGATAAGAGCAGCTAAGAGAGTATTGGAAGCATCCCGAATTATACCGCTGGCATCATACAGAAAAAATGTCTCAGGACTAAACAAAGAGATCTGGAATTGAAGTGAGAGCGTAATAAGAACTGGATACAGACCTGCAATCAGAAGATTATAAGCTAGGCCGAATTTTGAGAATCGAAAAGTCCTGATGAGCACCAAGCGAGAGTTTGTAATCGACGTGGAAGTCCCAACGGAAAATGGAGCTAGCCCTATAATCTTCAGGCAATACACAATAATCCTGACGTTCGGAAAGAACTTTTTCGCTCGGTTAATAAACTGCATTTTCATAATTATCTGAAGACTGATCAGATACGTATGTCAATTCTAAGGAGATCGGCAATTAAATATTATGATAGCCCAACGCCAGGGCAGCAATTATAATTCGACTCGAAATACTTTCGGGCACACTCGAGCGCGTATAGTAATTCTGGTAAGCATTAATTAGATTCGAAAGTTTTAGTACGGGTAAACGCGTCTCTTCTGTGACTGCAGACTGAGCTGCGATGCTAGAATTCACCATAACGTCAGCCTAGGTACCGTGTAGCTGATGATTAATTTAATGAATTTCTGATCATCAGTTATGAAAACGTTTCAATCGATAAAGCTTGCGGATTCAATCATGAAACCAACCCAACACGAAAAACTAGAAAAAATGAGGTGCATAGAGACAGTCTATAGGCTAATCGAAGCAGGTCTCGTGTTTTTTGAATTAGTACAGAACAGCACGAACATGGCTTATTGGGATTATGGATATGGAATAGTGAAGGTTAAGGCCACAGATTAGAGAAGAACGTTAAGTCAGGCGTATAAACGCACGGGTATCAAAAATAGACATCGTAGAAGTGCATAGAAGTTGCATAAATTATAAGAACTAAGGAAGTTAATAAATAGCGTCATAAAACCATGGAGAACAGGAAGACAACGAAACAATCTCAAGGTGTCTCTATCGCCTGTAGTGAGCATATGATGTATTGTAATCTCAGGAGTCAAAGAACTATAAAGTATGAAGAACATTTTACCAGACATAGGATGAATAAACTTTCGGATAGTTCAGCAATAAACTCTGTTTTATTTCGGATTGTATGGCAAACAGGAACCTCACTTTGCATATGTGTATGATAAGTTGCCTAGATTGATGGCTCACGGAGAAGTACTACCGATTGGGTCAACGGTCGGTAATTAGGTAGTAGCAATGATCGTGGTCTTACTTACCGTCACAGTCTTACAGAAAAGTCATGCCATTCGAGGCATGAGCTCGGAGTGTTTAGTCTGCAACGTGATAACCTAAAAATCTCAATAATTCGCTATAATATAAGTCGCGGGTAAAAAATCAGTGCGAAAATGACTGAAGTTAAAGAAAACGTGATTTTTCGTATGGAAGATATATTGGAAACGAAAAAATCACCAGTTGCTAATGTGCAGCCGGAAAAAACAAAGAAATTGGAAAAACACGTGGTGAAAATCACAGTGCCAAAAGGGAAACCAAAGTCTGGGAGAGTTTGGAAGGAGCAAAAAACAAGGTGAGCATATATAAGCGGTAATTTTTATCAATATTTGACGATGCTTCTTCTTTCGAAAATCAAAATAACACATTTTCCGTTTAATTTTCTGTCCAGATTTTCATCGATTATCAAAACTCGCGGCACCCGACTCTCGTTCGAAAAAAAACAAAAGTTGAGGGTGGAGTTGAAACAGGTGAAAGAAATGTCAAGAGCAGCGATAGCCCAAAGACAGGCTGACAGAGAGGCAAAGAAACAGAGAAGAATTGACAACTTGAAACGGGCTGAGGAGAACAGAAAGAAGAGTGAAATCGTCCAAGTCGTGAGTCAATTTTTTTCTTTTTTTTTTTCTCGTCAAACAAGTGTTGGTTCGGAAACGGAAATTTATTGCCAACTTTATTTATCATACATGACTTGAAACTAATGAAATTCAGTCATATACATGTATAATGATCTTCTGTTGTGTTATTCCAGATTAGAAACACAGCCAAGATAAAGAAGATGAAGAAGAAACACTTGAGGAAATTGGAGAAACGTGATACAACGAACATGTGATTTATCGTTAATCAGGACTGAGAAAGAAGAAAACACTTTTTTTTTTATGAAAAGTTTAACATGAGATAAATTTATTTTGTATAGATCATAATGTTAAAGATCCTCGATATAAAACTAGACACACAGATATCATCATCACGTATTAATAATATCACTTAGCTTTATTTGCGGAAGAATATCGGTACATCTAAAAATTCGCTGTTTATTATAGTTAACTGAAAACTCAATCGCGAAAAAAGGTCAATGTAACGTCAAAAACAAAATCGCATGGTTACAATATTAAAAATATTACTACTAAAGGACATAAGCTTTTTATTAAAGAATGCATAATTAGCGAATTCGACGAAACTAAGAATGATTTTTTTTTGTCGTCTCTTTTTCAATTTATATTGTTAAAGTCTTGTTGGGAATTGAGAAAGTCCCGCTCTGGGATTGAAAATTAACTCAGAAATGCAAAAAGAGGTTCAGAACGCTCTTCGCGAATCGTTGATGCTTGCAAAGCGACCATCTTTTAGAATGGTGTATACATTAGATACCCCGATTCAAGATTGAATCCCAAAAACAAACGAAAATTCACAGCTTTATTAAATTCGGTAGTAAAATTTGATTTTTGCTCGTTTTGAAAGAAAAAGCAATCCGATCTTTTACTTGATAACCACCTAAAACATGGATGTCCTTTACTTTTCATCACGGTTGATCAAATTTTCAACTTTAAGTCGAGATTTCTCCGTTTCAAACATTACTTATATAATATAAACTTATAGCTATAAAAATCTGAACTTTTAACAGTTTCGGTAGAGTCCCCAAACTGGTAAGGCGGTTTCACTCAAATCCAAAAAATTATTGATGATGAGAACGACTGTGTATCGGTTACGTGATATAAGTCCAACAAAACTGATTCGCAGGATAAACTCAAACGTAAAAAGAAAAATGGAAAGTCATGAACCAATACTGACGCTATCAGATTTTTCTTTTTCGGCTCGATCAACTTGATAGGCTACAAACTGGCGAAGTTCTTCGGTCAGATTGTACCGCGGAGAGTTTCTCCACTGAAAGTATAAAATTTGAGGTGAACAGACTGTCGTGTGAACAAATCGAGTCGAACAAAGTCTTACTCACCATAGTTTTTACCCATTTTGGTAAATAGTTGTAACTTGACCTGTCTAGAAATCTGCAATCAAAGTAACGGAGGGACTCTTGTTGATTGCATATCCAGTCATTTCAGGAGAAAAAAACAGTCGAATCAATTCAAAGTTTACCGTTCATCAATGAGAAGTACAGCTCCCCAATCATTACGGTGTCTAAGACAACGTCCGAGAGCCTGATTCAAAGCTCTGAAAGCTTGGACAGCGTACCACTCTCCGCCCTTGAGTAACCCTTTAGAATGGTTCAAGTTGTTATAGTTGAACTTCATGTCGACTGATGGATCTTTTCTAACAGCATAGGGTATTCCAATCTGTTGTGAAAAATGATTGATAATCAATTACACAAGAATTATGATTTATACGGAACAATTACAACGATATTACACACCGCCATCACGCATCGAGCTTCGTTATCACTGAAATCTATTCCTTCGGCAACTTTTCCCCTGAAAACAGCCAACAACAGAGCTCCAGTAATTCCGTTCTGCGGTCTTTCCGCTGTGGAATTAATGGTGTCTCTGAATTCTTTCATGACCGGTTCCAAGTTGCTAGACCCTCTTGGTTCCTGGAGCACGTATTTGATTTCTTCCAGTTGTTTCCAGCAGGAGTTTTGCTTCCATCTATCGATTTGCTTCTGCATCATGCTATAGGACGAGAAAAAGCAGAGAACTCCGTGCGGAACAACTTGGCAAACGTTCAGAATCAGTCTGCCCAATTCATCCTGAAAGTTCGGACAGTTTTAGACATGAAAAACGTCGCTTCTGGTCACTCAAAGTTCGTGCTCTTACTTGAAAATTCCACGAGTTAACGTTCGCGTAGTTTGCCTTGAGTGTAACTCCGGTAGGGCCGCGTGGGATTCCCCTGATGTAAACGCTCTCTTTTGGCACAACGTGGTTCGCGTCCAACTTGTGTACGAAAGTTGTTCCCAATTCACTCTGGAAAGAGCTTATCGGAGAGAGCGTACCAGAAGCGAGAATAACGGACCTAGCCATGCTTGCCAACGGGCTAAAAATGACTGCCGGATTCATACACAACATCTGTAGAGTCCGTAAGCGCTTGGTTTCATTACGATGTACCCAAGTATTGTCCGCCGCCTGAAAGAAAAGGAGAATTGAAGATAAATTGATATCTGATCATCACGTGAAAGTTTTTTTATCGTTTTACACACTTTGCTGAAATCTCTGACGCTAGATTCTATGATACAGGCTCTGTAGTCGTTGGCTAATTTCTCCGACTCCATCATTTGGAGAGCAAGCATAAGTTCTTCCAAAAATTGTTTTGCGATTGGCGTTATCACAGGGTCTGGATTCATTTGCTCTTGTCTTCTTGCCATCTCTTCCTTCGCCGTATTGAAATCCATTATTGCAGCTCCTGCTGCTGCCTGGAAATTTTTCGCCATTCCTTTTCCCAGAGAGTGTATATTGAACAACTCGCAAAGCTCATGACCGGTCCAAAAATCACTGCTCGATGTATCACTGAATTTGTTCTAGTTTTTGGAACGATAAATTCATTGGAAATTAGATCCTGTGACCAGTTCACTGTATAACTTCGAAATAGAACGATCAGTATGATTTCATTAGCACTTCTTTTTTTTTTTCAAATTCAAAAACATCTTTCTCTTTATTTTTACAAATATTCATTCATACTGGAAGTAAACCAGTCTTGAAATCTGGTGGCAGTGTCTTTTCACGATATCTTCTGACGGGTTTGAAATCGTTTGAAATATTTTGAAATTGTTATAAAATTTGTTTGAAATTATATAAAATATTTATAATATTCTAAAATCATTTGAAGTCTAATCTGATCGTGAAATATTTTGAAACCTTTCGAAATGAATCGAGATCTTTTCAAATCTTTAAAATCCTGCAAACATTTTTTGAACAGTTGGCCCTCGTAAAAATAATTTGAAATGATTCAAAATATTTTGAAATCGAAAAAATCTGATGGACGCGACATTAAACTATACATATTCTAATTTATATACGTACCACGGAATTCAGGTTGTTGACGTTTATAAATTCCAGGAAATTATTCAGATAAATTCTAATAGTGTCATAAGTTGCGAAATCGGATGGCCGATGGATGCGAAGCTGCGCAGCCTCTTCAAGAACTGCGGTGATTTTGTCTTGTCGAAAAGACAAGCTTCCCACCTCCCGACTCATCTCCTCAATATTATGAGCCTCGTCGAGAATAACTACGTGACCATCCAGGCTTATTTGCATCTATAATTCAGAGCACAGGAATTCAACGAATTGCCGTTAATTAAGAACAGAAATACGTTAGTATTTTAAATTTTAATACACCGTGAGAAAGAACAGAGTAATTACATTTTGCCGTATATTTGGATCAACCAAATAATTGTAAGGGCAAAAAACTATTTCCGCCTCCATCATCAAATCTCTCGCTGCAAAATATGGACATGCCGATTGTTCTCTGCCAAGTTCTACCAAATCTTCGATATCCCAGGGCCCGTTAATTCCGCATCTGTTCAACGCGTGGTTAGAAGATATTCTATTTCTATTGTTTTCGTTGTAGAATTTACAGCCACCCGAATTCTGCAATCAAAACTCATTATTTAGACATCAATTTTAATTCGAAACAGGAATATTTTCAACGTACGTTCATTGGATCAAGGAGCTTTGCGCACAGTTCAGTTTTATTGCCATCCGTTTGCTGTAGGCACGTGAATTCCCTGCTACTTAATATCGTCATGCTGCAGAAAATAACCATCGAAGTTTCATAAAATCATTTAAATATCACTAAATGATTGTTTTCGCTAAATCCGACCACAGTTCATTGAATAATCAACGAGTTGCATCAATTTTCAATAATATACCCAACAGAAATGTTACAAGTCTTCATAACGCTGCATGTTTTACCTTTTGTAAGCGTAGGCAGTTTTTTTCAATTCCCTTATCACCTGCTCGATTTGTTTGTGCGTTCGGGATCCGTAATAAATCGTCGGGGGTTTCCTGGTTCGAAAAAAAAATTCACGATCGATAATCTTGGTCATAGTTTTGACTTTCGTCTCAAAATTACAGATTAAAATTTCAATACCGAATAAAAAAGAGGTACGGATCAAATGAGAATTATTTGAGATAGTTTTACAGTTAGAATATCAAATTAGAATCACTATCGGACATATCTGAACGTACATCGGCCTCACGTCATTCGCGCACAATAATTTCTCTAGATCTTCAGCGTCTAAACTTGCAGCCTGCTGCATAGACCTCGGCGAAGTAGATCGACAGATTTTCTTCAATGTAGGTTGGTCTTCTTCATCTTCGGAAATCTCTATTGTTTCTACAATAATGAAGGGAAACATACTAACGTGAAATATGATCGTATCTCCTCGAGAATGATTTTATACCCACTAGGCACTTTGAAATTGAAAAAGATGGTTCATAAATCGTTCGCAAATCACACAACACGTACCTGTTTCGGAATTATTGCAAGGTTTTGCCATGCAACATGGTGGTCCGTCATTGGGCGCTTGTTTGGGTGGAGGAATACTCCTCGCAGCATCTTCAGCTGGAAGAAGAGAAGAAAAATGATAGATTTTTTGTCCGAATTCAACGGTCGTAAGTGTTGAGTGTTAAAAGCAGTGTTGCCAGCCCGTACCATAATTATGGTACATAATTTGAAAAATGACGGTACTGTGATGGAAAATTGACCGCCAAAATCTTGACTCTTGTTGGTTTGCACGGTCCTGGCACCCCTATTCTCGTACCATAAATATACCATAATTTTACAGTCCTGAATCGATAATATAATCTGGAGGGTCTGGCAACACTGGTTAAAAGGTTAATAGTCAAAAGGGAAACGTATTACGAAGTTCGATCAGATTCAAGTTGAAGCAAAGACAATTACTTGAGACATGAATCGTCAGAATACGTCGATCGGTTCTTGAAGCACGTGGCGAAAATTCGACTCTACATTTCCGGGTTGAGTATATTAGCTTCTCTTTTTTCAAAACGGAAAGTTGGAAAAGGGAGAATAAAAGACTCACTTATATGTATGAGGATAATAACAAGATACTCGTGCTATTCGATTCAGTATGTATAACGTGCAGGAACCGTCAAAACACTACACGCGAGGGCATTGAAAAGAGGACATATTCCATTCAAAGAGCGAACGAGTAGAATGGCTTAATCCGAAAAGAAACTCGCCGACGCGACTTAAGCCCTTTTGACCGTTGAAAGGACCGAAGTAAAGTTGTTGGCTTGAGCCGTTTGTTCAATTTTAAAGTCGCGGCAACAATTCCAATCGCATAGTATAAGGCACTTCTTTCGAATCCTCTTGATTTTATCTAGTTTTGTCGGGCTCTAATCGTCTTTCAAATTTAAAGAGTTAAGACTCAATACGAGATCCCGTTTCAAATCTGAACCGATTCACCTATACAACTATGCAATAATAATCATAATGCAACCAGTACGTCCCCTTTGAAAATTATAGCCGACAAATCGCAGCGCGTGCAGGCAGCTGTATTTGGATATAAAACGTTCTCCACCGAACCGGCCCACTTTTTTCAGATTTTCAAATTCAACAGTTTTGGAAATTATGCATTTTTTTCGAATAAGCATGTCTCAAAAAATACGGATCGCAGAAATAAATGTTCTGACGTTAAAGTAGTAGTTTTATAATTTTATATCGTCCTTGTGAACTGGATTTTTCTCTTCTTGATTTTTCTGAATTCTTGATTTTTTTTTTTATTTTTGGCCAAAAAGCGTCAAGAAGTAACCAAACATTGGTTTCACTCAAATCGCGATGTTGGTATGTTTTTACAAAGATCATACAAGACCAATGCTCAGAAAAGAGCTTTTTCGTTTCAAACAAATCCCTACGTAGTCAGACAGTCAAACAGATGTTTGTTTTACCCAAATTAACTTTTTCTTAATTATTTTTTCGTTCGAACAAAGTCGATAGTTTGTCGTATAAATCAGTTCGATGGGTTAAAAAATAGAAAAATATTTTTCGAAGTAGACAAATCATTTAATTCGTTCAAATACAAAAAAATCAAAGCATTGTATTTCGTGAAATGAACATAATTTTAGATCAACTTGATCACGTTTATGTCTGTAATAAAACAAAATCATTGGCTTAAATGAAAACATATTGCATAAGTAACCTTTTACCACCCTGCATACCCATGTACTGCACTGACTAATGCTCCTCTCTCTATTTATTATCAAAGTTACGTTCTGCCTGTCTACATGGCGATATACATACATCCCGCATTCTGCAGCGCCAGTCGGGTGCAATTAATTTGATTTCCGGTACGGCGCGTCCTTCGTCGCCTCCGTGGTACATCGCACGAACGATGTACTACATACGCAAAACGTGGAGTATATATTCTAATATGCAAACATAATTTCAAACGTGAAACCCGGTCCGCGTATATATAGACGCATTCGATGATGCGCACGATGCACCCTGGGAACTGCACTCCACTTCGCTGCAGACCTTCGCGGTTGCGATAATTGACGGTGCACAGGATCGTCTGCATATCGTCGAGGAGTTTCATTCCGGAGAGGCTCAAGCCTGTCTCCCTAAACGCGTAGTCATACCAAACATCCCTGTCCTTGGATACGGGGCTGCAGAATCTCGCCGACGTGATTAAAGCCGTCTTTACCCCGCTTTCAATTAGATTTCAGGAGGATTAGGACCTCGGTACAGTAGGATCGACCGGGTTTCGTAATCAAATCCTTAGGCCACGAGACTGGCCGCGGGTGTGGGGGCTGCAAAATTAATCTCTATCTCCACCTCTCTCTCACCTCGTCTTTATTATCTCTTCGTATATATGAATGAAGTAAGGATTCGTAGCCATGAAACTTCTTCTTAGTCTTGAGGCGTGGATCTGAGAAGAGCGAGGGAAAAAAGACTCGCAGGATGTCCAAGGAGCGAAAGAAAATTATCTAGTATTACACCCCGAAACGGAGTTCCTACTTTCCTTCTCTTCGCGAGGACGCGAATTCGCAGTTATAGTTATTCCGGTGTGCGCACAGGATCCAAGGACAGGCGCGTGCTCAGGGGTAACTGAGGGTGACCCAGGGGTGACTTAGGGGATACTCGAATGGAGGTATACAGGAGGCTGAAGTGAGGAGGGAAAGAGAGAGGAGAGAATGCCGAGGGTTAAGATAGGAGATTCGAGGCCCGGAATGGGCGACAGAAGTAGAGAGGGGCCAATCAGAACGAGGATCCTGAGGGTGCCGTTGCCAGGCAACCGTCGTGCACAGCCAACACCCAAGGGGAGAAAAACCCCTACAGGCTTTCACCCTCGGATACAGTCTCGGCTAAAATTTATCATGCCATTGAGCGACGAATTTATCACCACCTTTTCGAGAAGGGGAGAAGATACAGTTTTCGATTAGCTGTCCTGTCTCGGGGTTCATTATTCGACGAGAACAAGAATTCGACGTAAAAGTACAAATACCAGATTAGCTTGGATCATTAATTAGGGGGATTTGTGGACTTCGGGGTAAAGAACGACGAGGACCATCTAAATCGAATCATTATTGCTTGTTTTCAATACATATAAGGCATTATGTGCTACCAATCAAAATTAGATAAAATAAAGTTTACCGTTCTTTCAGGTAATCTTCGCTAATTCAAATTTCGGACTGCGTTTCACGACCAGAAGCTGTGCGTTCAAGATAAAAATGGTGCAGATAGAATTGTTAGCACCGATTCTGCGCAAAGATACGCGCAAGGGTTGATAATTGAAGAGTGTCGAGTTCCTGCATAGATTGTGATCGAAGAACGAAAAGACCGGATCTTCGTGGTTCTTTTCCATTAATAAAACAATGTTTTTTTTTTTTACTCCGGATTGATTTTTCAACTCCCCCACTTATTGGACAGTTTTCATCATTAAATGAAGACGATTTTTGGGTGTTACAAATTTCGTTCGAAAACTCAGATATTAGAATACGGGAATAGATCATGGTATACTCGTAAATTTGTCCGGTAGAATTCGTACAAAATCGAACGCATTGCACAGCCTCTTTTGCTCTGCTGGAAAAATTTTGGTTTTCGCACTTCGCTGGTTTTCGCGTAACACCCTTCACCTGTCACTACCAAAAGAGGGAAAATATAGGTAGCCGCAATCCAGGACTAGCTGCAGTCCCTAATTGTGTACCAATTCGAGTACCTAAAAAGAGTTTCGTCGTGTACTGCGACGAAGCAATTTCGTTATATTCGGTACGCTTTAGCGGTTTGTCGATACATGATTGTACGATGCTACATATGTGTAGCAGGATTCATGAATGGAATCAGTTGACTCGAAACGCATACATCCGATTGGTAAATCGATCATGAATATACATATCCGACGTAGTTCTACGTCCGACTTGACAAAGGGGATGAATATTAATACACCATTGGATTTTATACTCACTCTAGTTTTTACACCAAACAAGATACCGATTTCGTTATAACTTCAGCGAACGCATTCGCGATTTCAGTCAATATGAATGCGAGTTAATCATTCATGATTCATAGGCTGCCGCTACTTTTGTCAGATACACATATGCCGCAGCGGCAACTCGGACAAATGATTTAGTTCAACTCCTGCGTATTCGCACGCGAATAAATACGCGGCTATATTTATTCACCGCAGCTGCACATCTCGGATTTATTATTTCTCGTTATGATGGAGTAAGAAAAGATCCACGTCAACTTCGTCGGTACAGAGAAATTAAGTCGTATGAAAGATAGTCCGCAAAATATGAGACTTAAAGAAATATAAGAGGACAGTTACTGTCCGTAAAACTGTTATTCATTATTGTTCTATACTCAGGATAATGAGACTAAGATTAACGTGATAATAATATCACCTCTACCGAATTATGAATCGATAATAAAAAGAGATGATTCTAAAAGAGAAGACCTATCATTCCATCTACCTAACGCTAAAGAATAATTATTTGAAAAAAGGCTCATTAGATGTTTGAGTAAACGAAAATAAGCGCTCGCAAGACTATATTAAATCATATTTTGCTGGGTGTGATTGTGCTTCTATAATTAGAGTCGAGAATATCTATCCTAGAAATGATAAATGAAGCATTCTGGTTAAACCGCGAAGATAACGATGTATAATTCAAAAAATTGCACAGTTCATACATTTAAATCGTGTGTCATAATGAATAATGATATATGTTAGTGGGACGATTTCTCGACGGATGTCTGCTACTTTTGTAAATGTATGATAAGAGGCATCATATCATCGCTAAACGTGTGATTTTCCGTCCGTTTTGAACGTCAAAAATCACATTTTCGCAGGATGTGGATTTCATCGCCACATCCAGACATGGACTAGCCGGAAACTGGCACGTCGCATGTTATTTTCCCTGCGTTAATTTCCTGGTTGAATGAAACATCAGTCAGTATTCTACTTCGTTAAGGACATCGTGTGAACAAAGTTTGCGAAAAAATTTTTAGAGCTAAATCGGAGCAGTCGCGATTTCAGAAATCGTGGAGTGGAAATAAATCCTCGTGGCCAATAGGACGAAGGAATTTTGATCGACAGTAATGGAATCGGCTAGTGGTGGCAAAATTTCGTCAAAAAAAATCTGTTTTTCTCGGACCTATTTCCTCGCGATTTCATTTTTATTGGCATCGATATCCGCGCAGAGTTTCGGAGAGTTGATTCTGTTGCGTCATCCTACGTCCGACGATGGTCAGAGAAGAAATCTGACTTGTGTATCCGAAGACGACGATGCCGCGTTAATTTGGAACCACTATTCCAACTTAGTCGGAAAAAACAGGAGGCAAGCCGATTTCACGGGTAAGTAGAGACGTCGAAGCGTATTTCTACAATCCGCCTGACAACGACTGATGGCCTGGACAGTCTGTGTCATTTTAAAAAAACATATTCTAGATTTCGAACCCAAGAAACCGCCGTCAAATATTTCCACCAACTGCGCGATATGGAACTTTACCGAATGCCTAGCTGTATGGAAAAATAAAGAAGGCTGGGACGTGGTAAATTCCGCCGAAAAACCCATGGGGCCAGTCTTGGACTATCGATGGGAAGGTAAATGCTAGCGATCAGTTTCGTTGCGACGTTAAATACGGGAGAATCTGCTGATTTAATATTTTCTCCGTTATTCTACGGGCCGGAAATAACGCCAGCTCTGATATAACCTAATTGGAAACTGGATTTCAGACTTCAGGGAATTTGTCATCACGCATATCGTAGAAAACGAGAGATATCAACACGTAAAACAAGTTAATGAAACTACTGAAACGGTAGTATTCTCTATCCGAGCATTACGAGAAGTTTCCATTCTTCTGTGCGAAAAAGAAGCGCCGAGGGATGGGCAGTGCTATCAGATCATGCTCGGGAGCTCGCGGGGTAGACGATCTGAAATTCGCAATTGCTACCCGAAAAAATTCATGACCGATAGTTCCACGAACGAAATGGAATGCGAGAATTTAGCGACTGTCACGGTATTGTAAAGATATTATCAAGATGTCTGAAATTAATCAAAGTGGCACAGTTTCGAGTCGATTTTCGACCAGATATGAAATTGTCCATTATCCTTAAGTTTTGTTACAGCACGGACTCGAAGATGTCCTCGACGCGTATGCATGGCGTACGTTTACACTGATGTGGAACAGTGATGAAAAGAAAGTCGAGATTTTCCAAGATACTGATCCTAAGAATAAGCCATTCTTGCGAGGAAAATTCGTCAGATGGCATAATGTATCTCACATATTAGTCGACAGCGAGATAGCAGCACGAGTTCGATTTCACTTCTGTAAGTGAGAGAAACTCATCGTTTAATGTGTCTGTTAAAATTTGTACAATATTAGATTCTTTTTTCCAGACGATTATTACACGACAGAAAATAAGGACTCGGTACTATATTCGAAAGAATTCAATCACGACGGTGAAAATTTCTGCGTCGAGCTACAGGCTGGACTTTGCCGTAAATGCGAACTGCAAATATACGCAGAAGATAACAGTAAGATTCAACATAATATCGCGACGATTCGCGGTAGCGAAGAGTCGGTTCACAAGAAGCTCCTGACGTGGCGATCGTTCAAACTGAACGCTAAAGTAACTTCAAAAAAATTCAGTTTGCGAGTTAAAACTATTTTGAATGAGACCGGCCGTGGCCAATGGGCGATCAACAACTTTCGTATGTGTAAGACAGTCGGTAAGCATACAAACGCAATTCTCGAAAAGCAAGAATCGGCTAATTTTTATAATAAGTTCCGAAATTAACGTCAGTCTTATTCTCGTTCAGGCAGCGTGAGAAAATCAACTATAATGTCTCTCCGAGATACGAATTCATGGCCTGTAGTTGGGTGTCAAAAATTATCTAACGCCAAAATTGAGGTAGTCTATTCGATTTCTCTAGGGACCATTACCGACACAAATCGTGAGCAAACAGTTCATTATTAAATTCATGAAATTAATATTTATGTACTTGGGATCTAGTTGTTAAAAAATGATTCTTTCCTCCATAGAATTACAGCAGCTTGTTGCCGACTGGTCGAGGTCGTGTGGTTCTTCGTGCCAAGAGTTGGGAAAATATTCGTCCATCTGTAATCCGACCGGGTGCATTTGCGACCGAGGATTTGATGGGGAAAATTGTGACCAAGGTTGGTATACCACGCAGTAAAAAACTGTATGAAACGATTTCATTAACCCAATGTTCACAGAATGCAGGCAGGGCTATCACGGATTTAATTGCTCCGACAAATGTGAATCCTGCAAGGATTTGTCCTGTAATACGATAACTGGACATTGCAGTAAAGGTTGCAAGAGGGACGATCTTCTCCCGCCGTTATGCAAAACACGTACGTTATAATTCGAACGCGAGAATTCTACGGGGATAAAATAGTCTCACAGTAATAGAGAAACTTTGTTCTGTTCCAGAAAAGCCTCCAAATATCCAAAGCCTGGAAGCAAGTTCTACATCCGATACCGAAGTCAAGCTTTTGTGGAAGCCTGATCAATCGCTAAGTGGAAATATCGTCCAATATCACATTTCGATAAAGGTATCACGCCCATTATATTGTAGGTACAGCCATTTTCTGAACACGAATCATTAGATTTTTGCACGCTTAGATAGACAAGCTGCTAGGTTGCCCTGACCTGAAAAAAACGCCGCATGTACAGGAAAAGATCCTGACAATTTTAACGGATACGAACGCGACCGTCCGCGGCTTACACCCATATGCAATTTACAAAGCAACCGTGACAGCATTTACCACGATTTTTGGAGAGCCGAAAACAGTAACCTTCGAGACGCTTGCAACAGGTGAGCGCGAAGTCAGACGTTTTATTCCATCAAAGACTATAACGTGTCTTAATATGTGCAGATATGCCTACGTCGAAAGTGAGCAATTTTCGGCTTGGTGAAAATAACAGTATATTGGAGTGGGACGATCCTGTGGATTGCACCACGATTACAGGCCCGACTAAATGGACAGTATTAATATTCATGGGTGTCAGTGAGTCGGTCAAGAATTACGCAGTAAGGAAACAAACGGAATTTAAAAACTTCACAGTGAATACTCTTGGCGAACTGATTCCGTATACAAAATACAGAGTGCGTATTTACGTGGTTAGAGAGAAAACTGGACTCGTGAACTCCACTTGTTATCAGGAGCTGGAATGGAGGACAGCACCAACTAGTGAGAACTGAGAGAATTTTTAACCAAATTTTTTTCGTAATCGTTCTATGTTATATTGGAGTCTATCAAATCGGACGAATTTAATTATTATCCTAGAGCCGAGCGGTGTGAAAAATTTAACGATATACGAAGCCGACCCTGACACAAATGAATTTTCATTACGATGGATAGAACCTCAACCCGCCAATGGCGAAATCAGATTCTACTACGTAAAAATCGAAGGAAGTAGGACTTTTTGGCATGTCAGGGCTGCATCGTCAATATTAAAAGAAGAAGGGAATTGCGACCAGGAGGGACACTACGTATGCGTCAGAAATTTAACTCTGCCACCAAATGTTACGGAGCACAACCCTGTGATTACTGTATGTAGTAGTTATGAACTTAGTTAATAGAATAGAAAATAATCCAACCCTCGAGATCCCTTGCAAAAGCTGGCCCCATGGACAAGTAAATTTCTAGATATCTTGATTTCAGGTTTTTGCGACGAATGCAAACGTGACAGAACATGGGATTCCGAGTACCGTTGTGTTCGTGCCAAACTTGTACTTCAAAGGTTAGTTTATTGATTATCGAGAAAAAGAATTGTTCCTCACGCTAAACCGGAAACGTCGAAAGTTCTTCTGAGGCTAGTTAATGATACGCGGAGTTAAATTCGTCGCTTTAGATTCAAACATTGATAAACCCGATCTCTATCCCACAATCAGTACCCAGCAAGCCACGGAACTTAACAGCAAGTCCTGAGGATCATGGAGTCGTTAGGTTGGAATGGGCTGAGCCGTTGATCTCCGGTGGAAAAATCGTGCGATTTGAAATCCTAGTCGAAGTCCTGGAGACAAAACTATCGGAGAATATTACGACACGGTTTCCAATTGTGGAAAACTACTCGGTGTCGACGAGGATGAAAAATTACTCCACAAAGCTACACCTCCCGACCTCGACGTCCTACCGCATTTCCGTCGTAGCAATAAACGATAGGAACTTGAAAAGCTCGAGGATCGAGGTGAACACTTCGGTCAGCGAAGGAGTGGCATTCGATGGCGACCTGAAACTAACGCAAAATGGGATTTCGATCGATCTCAAAATTCCCGGAGTGATTAACGAGACGCGTAAAACAATGGTCAGTGTCGTGGTCAAGGGGGTTTTAAAATGCGACGAAAAACCAGTCTTCGAACTGGTCATTTCCACGTACAAGGTAGGTCCGAATGACTATTTAGATTCTAATGCGTTAAGGCGGAAAAATTCGTCTCCATATATTTCGTCCTTTGATCTTTTTTAGCCGACAAATCGTGAGCCTAAGCAATTCACGATCGACGCTAACGACTTGCACGGTAACGGGTCGAGCTGTTCCTTAGATATTGGGCAAAGTTGGGAGATCAGGGTAGTCGCCAAGGACCGGGATTGTGCGGTGTTGGCCGAACTTATTCAGGCCCCGATGAGTCTTGGGGAAAAAAGACCGCAGAATCTAGTCCGGCTTATAGTTTTTCTAATTATAGCCTAAATCAGCGGGATTCTTCTCGCCATATATTATATTCGGTATCGGTAAGCTACAGGCTTTATAAACGGTATTCAATTCTCTTCTAAGCTCTATCGAGCTTATTTTTAACATTCATATACTCGTGTATATTTTCTAGAAGACGAAGAAGACTCCTGGCGCGAGAATCCTAGATACCGAGTATGTGTACGTAGTATGTATATCGCGAACCCAATACTTTGGACTTAGTATCGGTGAGTGGAGCCCTTTCAATTTGAGGGTTTGATTTCCCGGCATGATTTGTGAAGAGGTTGACGGAGATGATGGAGGTCGCCGGTCTCGGGGTTGGTGCAAAAAATCAAGTACCAATTAATTCACGTCCGGGGTTTTTGGTCCAGGAAATTGTCGCTAATTGGTTTTAACCGCAAGCAAAACTTCACCGAGGCTTGAACCCGCACGGAACTAAAAGTTTTCATCCAACAATCGTAAGCGTAATACCACCGCCTAATTCCAAAAGCAATTTCAATATTATCTGACCACGACCGAATCTCTGAAACTGTTAAGTAAATATAAACGCCTAGCTTTCTCAATCCGCAATACAGTCGCCGAAGTGAAATCAGGCTTTTTGTACAATTTCAAAGCTTTCTGGTATCAAATTCCACGATTCTAAAAAAATGTATATACCTACTTGGATTTTACTACCGCGTTATTCTAATGCAATTAACTTCATGCTTATATTTTCGAAAAAATAAAAAAACGCCTTTACCCAAAACACTTGCATCAGGTTTTTCATCCGTTTTTATATAAAGGACAAAATTTACGAAGAAACAGGATAAATAAAACCGTATAGAAAATCCCAGACCAAATCAAATTTTTTGGAGTAAAAATCCCAGTTAAAAAGATTCGACTTTTGTCCCGTAACAACAAAATCTTATGCTATTTTCAATTGGAATGATAATAAGACTACGATTTTCATTCTCAAAAATTAGAAATGTACAGTGTGACGAATAATATCATACTGTATTTTTTCATCATAGCGTATTCGGGTACGATATTAAATTTCTGCTATTCTTTCCTTTCCCGTAATCGGTACAATACCCTATAACGTACATTATGTGCTGTAGCAATAAATGCATGAGAGAACAAAATATGAATTGATTCCTAAAAAAAACCTTGAGAATCCTAATTTTTCTAAAACTTTTTCTCATTTTGAATAAATGTTGACATTTACCCTACCCCGTAGACATCAGCTCTTCAAACAATTAGTTGGATATATATACCTACCTACTAATAGCTGTAAAACACTTTCGTTATCTGCATCACACTATGAGCACACATCGTGCTTTTATGGGGCTGCGTATGTGCAGGGAGTTCGCGCACGTGTGCGTTCCGTATTAATTATAGGTAGTAGAAGCGTGGCAGATGCATTAGACACGAAGATGGTCCTGCGGGGATGTTTCTGAAAGGGGGTTTACCGAAGGGTGCGGGGGGGTGCGAGTCGGAGCTGCTACAGCAGGGGTTCACAGAGTGTTATTGACATGGTGGTGTCGCGGCACAGCGGCCATCTTGGCCCGGTAGCACCCCTCGCCGTGTGACAGTCAGCCACCCTTTCAACCCTCCGACGACCCTCCCAACCGGGACAAGCTCGGAGGGTCCCGGGGCTGCTGTCGCTATGGCGACCATCGCGCACACCCCCGAATCCTGAATCCTCAATTTCAAGTCCTCGATTCGAATGGGGAGGAAAAAAGTGACAGGTACCTTAGCTCGGTTATACTTTTAAGGGATGCGTGCGAATTCCGCTTGCAAAAGGAGGAAGCGTCGAGCATCGTTTTCGAACGACTCTATTCGTTCCTGGGCCTTGGAGAGGCGCATCTTGAAGAATAAGGAATATAGGGGTTGAAGGGGTTGAAACACCGATCATTATAGTTCGGTGATATATACGGCACCGGAATTTCGACTTCGATTCCCTTTTTTCAACCATTGATACAGTAAGGTCTGAGACAAGATAACCCGCAAGTTTTCGCCCTCTGGTTCTTACTGTTCACGAAAAATACTTGCGCCAATGAATTTCAACATTTTCAGAGATTCTCAGCAGACTTAGTCACGAATTCGAATTCTCGTGCAAACCGTATCTCTTCGAGAATGAATTACCTGTGTGAGGTGGTCTTTACGTGAAAAGGTCTGATCTTTCTGAATATGGTATCAGCGTTGCGATGGATTCGAAAAAATGACGTAAAGGTGAATTTTGTTAAGAAAAAAAAAACAAACAAACTGCTCTAAGATCTGTGGAAAAAGTCTCGACCTTTCTGACGAAGCAGAGGTTGAAGTGATTTCCAAACTTTGCGAAACGTGGGAAGAAGCAGTTTTTTTTCTTGAAGAGATAAACTCACTCTTTGACCATTTTTTCTAGATCTATCGCCCAACGTAATTTCTATATTCAGAAGGATCAGACTTTCTTCACAAAAGAAGGAAAAAAGAATGCCCTGGGATCATTTGTACTAAATCTATATATAAATTCATTCCTATGCTTCTCATAAACGATGCGACCTACAGTTATGAGACTCGAATTACTTTCTCACCTCTCTCAATCGAAATTTCTTCTCCAGATCGATGGCACATATACATAAGCGTTGAATCAATATCGAGATCATCCTGAGCGGTTTGTGGATTTACAGATGTTACGAGTTGAGAGGTCGTCTTCTGAATGAGGTCATATTTCGAAGAGGAATAAAACGTATAGTGGAGTTCTGATTGTCTGCCCCAGTGGGCTATGGTCTATTGTGTCTTTGAGACTGTGAATATTTTCGTATCTCATTGTGTCCTATTTTTCCTGTGTATCAGGGAGTTCTTATTTAGCTCATTTCTCGTTTCTCATTTCTCATTTCTATCGCTTCGTGTTTTTCAACCAAAACGAGGAAAAGCTAGATGTGTAAAAGTAATTTTTCAACAGTATTTTAGAACGGAATTCTGTCACTGGCGACATTGACCGATAGTTTCCTTGTCCCCGGTGCGATTATACTTTATAAACTACGGTGCAGTATAAAAGCTGCACGATCACATCGCCTCGGCCGTACCTGGCGCATCGGCTTGTCTTGAACGATCGAAGAGGAAACACGAGACATGAAATGCGGCGAAGTGGAGGGACGATGGAATATGAAATAGGAAAGTCGAATGATAGCGAAAAAAAATAAATAAAACAAGATTAATCGTTCGGTTATTAATTGCCTTACGTATTAACCTTGTACTTGAATTTTCAGATGCGTTTCAAAATTATTTTAATATAAAGCGGAATGTCAGCTGGTGATCGGGTATTTCAAATTTACGGAAGACCGCGTAAATGAAACACAAAATACTCATATTTTCAACTAGTCGATTAATTGAAGGCCGCAGTTACGAATAACGAGTTTTTATCGCTTCTTTCAGTAACGTGATTGCAAAACGATTCGGTGCGATTTAAAAGGGGAAATTTTTTAGCTGATTAAAGTTCATTTCGGCTGCAGTAATTTTCAGTTAGAATGGAGCCGATTTTTTGTTGTTGTTGTAACAACGACAGATTTTTGTCAACCTTATTTTACTTACCAATATATTATATGTACCGTATTTCGGTTTGCAATTATTAAGAATACAAACCTTTTGATACTGCAAAATGAATCGACGAGTGATGAATTTTATTCAGCTAAATTCTCAGATTGAATAACAACTCTCATAGCTTATTCTTCAACTGCCCCAGACAAAAATTTCAAAATACAGCAACTGTATTTGCGAAATAGAGTTTTTTCAAAGATCATACATACCTTCGTTCGCGTCTTCTATTTCGAATCGTTCTCTCGCCTTTTGGGCCGCCTCCGCATTCTGCTTTCCAAGCTCATCTGAAACAAAATTAAAATCGGGAAATTTAACGAGCTATTCTTCATTGTGTTTTTCAAAGCATTGATGGCATTGTCAATCGATTTGTACGCAATAAAACAAGAAGCGGTGTTCGAGATCGCACAGTGAATTGGAATTTATAAATTTGAAAGATCGGAGAAAAAAATGTACACATATTTCGCCAAATTGAGAAACGGCCCAACATCACCGTTTCTATCTTCATTCGAACGGAGAAAGAATATAATTTCTCGGTCGAAGATTATAAGTCGAATTTTCTTTCCGGTAAAAACGAACATTTGAACGTAAAATCCTATAAATTTGAGATTTCTTCGTCTCGCAGTTTTTCAGACAGAATTCAATCTCCCCTTCGGCCCGTTTTCAGAACACTAGAGGCCCGAAAACGTAGAGATTCGCTGAAATTAACCGAGCGTAATTTTTCTTCGGAAGTGCATACGATGTATGTATGCGTATACGAAAGGGCGTTCTCGAACGGATTTGAAAAAAGGATCAGTCAGTTCTCGAAGCTTGAATGAGCTTTCGCTAATGGGCATTATATTTTCGAATTTGTATTATATGAGAGTTTCGATTATGGGCCCGTCACGGAGCTAATAACTAGTCTAAGCCCGTCCGCCCATCTGATACGAAAAAGGGATCTCGCGTAGGTACTATAACGTGCGGAATAAATAATAATCATAATGTTGAACGGGATCTCGTAATGCAATGCTCATAATGGTAACCGCTAGGCACGGTACACGGGACATCAAACATACCGCCAAACCTCCCAGGCGTTTCTCCCGCCCCTTATATATGGACCACGGCCCTTCTATCCCTGTAGGTATATCGTACACAACATGAAGGTATATTATACAACAAGATTTGAAGATTTCTTCAAATTAATCGTTCAAACTTTTGTATGGAAAGAGGACGAAAGAAATGAGGCGACACTGGTCAATTTTCTATCAAACGATCGTTAATTAGCATATGTGTTGTTCAGGGGGTGCAAATGGTTTTACACAGATTTTATAGACGATGGAATAAACGGTCATCTCGGAATGTATACCTATATCTATGTATAACTCGCCTGACTGGGGACAGACTAGAGGAACCATAGAAGGTCTCGATTTTACCTCAAAGTCTGCAAGCGCGTATCCGCACCCATAGAATCGCCTCGGGTGAATCTCGCGGGTTGAGAATTCTATGGACAGGATCCTCTGTGATCCCATGCGATCTGGAGACCGAGGAAACGACCCTAGGGAAGGGTGAGAGAGGGTGAAAGTCGCTCATCCCCTGCCTGTTACGATATCCCTATCCCTATCCCTATCCCTATCCCTCGTCTCTAGCAAAGCCCTGTAATGAAACCGTTTTACCTTCCCCCTAGCCTGCCGCCGTTCTGCCCTTGTGCACAGAATGCCTTGCCAGGCTTAACGATATTATTCTACTATGTCCTATATCTAGGTGTATATCTATATCCCGTTCGGCGAGAAACTCGACCCGAAAGCTCGGAGTAGTACTTGTAATTACTTCTACCCTAGGGACCGATTCGTAACGAAAACGTACCGGATTTAAACTCAAAGTGTTTCGCTCCTGAATCCGTTAACCAAACACCTTATTCCTTATCGTTCAGAAACGCCAAAAGTACTCCAAAGATCTTCAAGATCGATCCAAAAGACTTTCAAGATCGCTACATTTCTCGGTTCAATTTCTACCATCAACGAAATACGCGACTATTATTTCTCTACCTCGATTAATATTCCTAGCTAAATATCGCAGCTCGTAAGAGGTACGACCGGTAGTAGAATTATATAGTGGCACGTGTGCACGGCAAAAGGTTCCGCTCGGAAATTTTTTGACGGTTCAAAAGTTGAAAGGCGGAACCGCTTGTCGAGATACGGATCTGACCAATCATAAGACCGCATAATGGCCACTCGTACAGTCCGTCCGTACGTCCGTACGTCTATCCATCCATCATCAACGACAACAAAAGCAGAAATTAGTCGGCTCTGTTATGATTCTTTATTAATTGACTGACATTTCCGTCATATTATATTGTACGAATGTATGCCCCGGGAACCCTCAGCCCTTACCAGTCCTCAAGACCGAGCTGCATGCCATAGATTCACAGATTCTTTACCGTCGAAGTTAAAAGCGGTATAGGTACTGGGGACCCCGTTTTCGGCGATGATCAGCTTGCCAGAGGTGTTCCGTATTTCCACTCAAATTTTTTGATGATTTTAAAAGTGGTCATTGCAAGGTTGCGGTCGCATCGTAGTGGGACGAAACCTTTTTCAAATTTGAGACAAACGAATGATATATGAAAATAAAATCATTATTCCCTCTCTTTCACTGAACGAGTTTATAAAAAAATAAAAATCACTTAGAATGATAAATTTTTTAATCCAAATTTATGCAAGACGATGTCCATGAAATTTTACAATAATTTTGAATAATGTTTGTAATTATAATGTTTAACTGTGAGAAAATTTCTGATCAAATTTTAGTTTCGTCAAAATATCGTGCAGATTGTTTTTTCGTTGGTAAATTTATTGAAACGAATTATAAATGGTTGGTTGCAGTTGAAAAATTGCAGTATATGTACGTCTCAAGGGTTCTCTTTTACCCACCCTCTGCCATCCACGCTAGTAAGCCCTCTCAGAGCCATTCGGAGGATTTTTTCGTAATAATTACCCGGTACCACTAATTACTGCCAGTACTTCCATCCCGCATTCATGCCGTCATTCGGGGTGCGGAAGAATGTGAAAAGGGAGGCAGAGGGTGAGAGAAGGGGGGGAGGGAAGAGTAGGGAATGGAAAAAAAATGTATCTGAAATGAAAACGTGCAGGGATGTATAAGAGAGAAATTATGAGAATCTCGAGAGTTCTGCAAGGGAGTAATTTCTTTTTGTCGAGAGAATCGAGTCGCGTGGTACTATTAGCTGTACAAGGTACACGAGAGTCAGTATCTCGAAAGACTGACTGCAGTCTTCGTGATCGCGTAATTAAAAAGGTTCTTTTCATTGTCTCTGTATATAAAAAATCAAGAGATCTCAGCAATCGCGTCATTCACTTGAACTCGATCAACTTTCTCGAGATATACAGCGAGTCCATTGTTTTCTGTCCTCAATAACCTTTGGGAAAAAACATTCATCTCTCAAAAGATACATCTCTATCTGCATTCGCACGGAAATAATAATTGAAAATCGTTCTGATCGTAATTGGATCACTCCCAAACTCAAATGCGACCTTTTTCGTAAGAATGGTCCATAAACAAGAACTTTCGGAAGTTCAAAACATCGTATGCTCTGAGTAGAAAGTTTAGAGGCAATTCTTTCTTTTAACAAAACAAAAAAAAAAACTGCTGGATCGGTTCATTACGAAATACATCCATTCGTCATTCATCGAAGCAAATCTTCTCGATTGGGATCAAATACATAAAAATCCGTCGATCAGTTATCGAGATGATATGAATTGAAATTTGTTAGTTTTTTATTTCTCCAAATTTTGTTCTTTGTTTCTTCTTTGTTCTTACTACATTGATGATCCTGATAAAAATGTGGAGGCTGCCAAACGTCTCAGTCAGCGTTGGCAGGTACCCGCGTACTTACCTTGGGTTAAAAGATACTAAGCTCTTTTCATTATTTATTTATTCATACATTTATCGGAAAGTAAGGACTTCGGCGCTTGGACCCGGGACCCGGAAGCGATGGCGGCGACACTATGGTAGAGCAGGGGCTGCCAGGAGATGTTTGTGATTGGCTGCCGGCGTACGTACGCATATTAACCCCCTCCCCGTAACCCCCTAGTTCCTTGCAGCCCTCATTGTCATTTTAACTTCAACCCTGAGGGCACGGCGCACACCAGGGTGCGGTAAGCCCGGGGTCCCCTTCAACGAACAGGGTATGGCGGACCAGGAAACTGGTTACGTTATACGAGGCGCTATAAGCAATGGTTGTGAGATCAACGAGCTTTCAAATTTTCAATAGGAGATTCCGGGAGCCTCGTACAAAATAATCGTTTCTAATCCCGAAAGTTTGATTAAGTCAATTTCTGGTTCTATAAAATGTACAAGTCCATCCTACACTCTGTGTTCGGTGATGTGGGTGCTGTACCATAAGCCAGTACATCATTCGACATCGCAATGCCCACGCTATTCCATATATTCCAAACTCTTAACGGCTGAATGTACATTTGTACAGTAGGCCGGAGATACAGAGCTGCGTTTCAAATAGTTTCGGTCCCGCAAAGCTAGTATAGAGCGAGTAGTACTTATGCAGAAGCGATGTTCACGTTGAATCAATGACATTGCCAGTATTGTATGACAGTGAATTACGATATGCACTCAATCGCATGCATTATAGTCGCAGGGAATTTGTTGCACGGTTTTATTCTAAGGGCCTCCCGCATGTTTATACCTCGTACCCGGACATGGACGCTGATTCCGAACTGAATAAATCTCGAAATTTATGACTACTTACAATCATGGTAACAGAAAAATTGTATTGTTGCGTTAAAATTGAATCGAGCCAAAGTTTGAATATTCAGCTCTGTCCATTAGCGGAGAGGCTGTGTCTCAGTCAATTTTCTCTACTGTACTAACCAGCCTGGAGCTTGCAATATCCTTGTGACAGCCATTTTAATTTTGACCCCCCTGAGGGCCTTTGAATCTCATCCCTAGCGATAGCGTCACGTCAGCCTTCAACGACCCTCTTTCTTCGTTCTCTATTCTCAATTCTAAATTCCCAATTCTCAATTTTCAATTCTAAATTCTCAACTCCCCGCGGCTCTTCACCCTCCGAATTCAGCTCCCTGTTGCCATACCATAGACTCACCCTCGGCGGTGCACTATCTATCTCCGAATCTCGGATCGAATGAAAGCCCTGGATAACCGCCTACGTTTAATTTCAGGATAAGCCACGATAAGTTTATAGGGTCCTTCTCTCCCCTGCTCGTCACGTACGTACTTCCAGCTATACAGGGACTAGGCGCAGCTACACAACGCACACGTAAATGAAAATAAAGAAAGAAAAAGAATCGAATCAAATGAAGACAACAAAACGTTGGTTACCACCCACCGTACTACATACTGCACGCTGTTAGAACAGAGTTTGGTGTTTTCGTATGGGTGTACTCGGCGAGCACGTGACGTCGACAATTTCCATTGTTTACTAATATATTGTTTGTTTCGCAGTTTCTATACCCACACCGCACACGGTTATGCCTCTAGAGATCGATCGTATCGTTTCGATACGAACAATAGTTCGTATGTGGATATAGTGGTTAAATATTTGTTGCCATTTGCCTACAGAGGGGAGAGGGACCAAATTGATAAAACGATCATAACGCACTATGAAACTATAGTGATAAATTTAGGGACCACGATGCACGATATAATCTGAGATCGTAACTGATATAAGAGTGGAAATTCTACTGTACTGAATCCTCTGAATATTATACAGAAAATGTGTTTGGTTTTCTGATAAAATGTTTTTCTCTTAAAAGTTATATGAAATAATAAATCTAGTCTGTATTGTACAATCGTCGCTTTCGAAAAGCATACCGTTTTCTAAAATATATATTCATTTCTGCGTATCTATACCTAGCGCGAATAGGAAAATAAAGAAAGAGCGTTAGAAATAATAAACAAATAACGAAAAATGTATGTAAATAACTGGAAATCCAGCTTTCTGCTGATACCTACCAACCTACGCGAGTCATATATGGGAATAAAGCTAGCTTTCGACAATTTTTATTTTTCTCGAGGGAATCTCTGCAGGTTGAAGTTTACATTATGATCCCGCATGCAAGAATAAGGGCGCGCGAGATGGGTGGGTGTAGACTAGGCGAGGAAAACGTCTAAAAAAAAAAGAAGTAAAAAAAAATTGCGGATTTTCCAACGATACCCACTCGTTCCATCGCCTCATCTGCACCTCCTCACCCACCCAACCCCCCTCCCCCGTGCCCCTATCTTTTCTTCTCATTACTGCGAAACCAACCACCACCACCCCCCAGCGACTATAAATGCGCCTTCCTGTATCTGTACTTATATAATATATATATACGTGACTCTGTGTGTATATGTATATATATATATGTATGTACATACGTCCATATAGCTAAAGGACACCCACTCACCGGGGGCGTCTAATAATGTCGCCAGCCAGGCGTTTCGTCCTACGCTCGACGTTCTCCGTTCTCCGTTCTCCGTTTTCCGTCTCGCTTCTCGGTTCCTCGGTTCTATCTGCAGGTTTCCACCGTGGCGTTTGGGGGTGTATATATATATGCCTATACCCTTCTCACTTGCTACACGTAATTTTATCTCTCTCTCTCTCTCTCTCTCTGTTTCTTTCTCTCTCTCTCTTTCACCCCCGAGCCATGAGCCGAGCCATGAGATGACGCCACCCCAGGACGCTTCTTCTCCATCCGTTGCCGACAAAATGAGCTTCGCTCCGCCAGCTACCACCACCCCCATCCCTACCACCCTCTCCGACTCAACCTCGTTTTCCCGCCCCAACCTCCATCCTACAGCCTCCAGCCTTCACAGCCACCAGCTCACGTTCAGTCGGAGATTAGTGTTAGGGGTGGAAAAATAAAAAGAGAGAACAAGAAAGAAAGAGGAGAAAAAAAAAAAAAAAAAAAGGATAGGGTAGAAAAAAAATAGGCGGGAGAAATAAGATGAAAAAGTAAAATGACGGGGAAAATCTGATGCAGCTGGTTTTCGCTTCAGTATAATAATCATTTGTCAAGTATACATATTATTATGTCCGCAATATATGCTGTGCGGTTGAAAAGGAAGATGAAGAAAATCGCAGAAATAAAAAGGAGAAGTTGTGAGCGAATTTTTTTTCGGAAGAATTTATCAGAAAGGAAAACCTTCGTAGGAGTATTTAATTTCGGATAAAGTTTTTTGACAAGAATTTTTCGATCATTTTTTGATATTAGATCAACCGAAGATAAGTTGTGAATTTTTCATCTGCATTTCTTACGGTTTGGAGGGATTTTTTGATTCTTGATACTTCAGGTTTCGGAAAGTTCGCGAAGTATTTGGACATAAAATTTACCTATGCGATGACTGTGAATGGACAATTCTTCAAGATGTAAATGAATGAATATTCTTTGAAACCGAATTTCTAGATGATAAATGAATAGGGCGGAATAAGAAAACTGGTTCAAGACTCCGTTCAGAATTCACAAAATGAGACAAATGTGTACAATGTACCGTTCATAAGCTGGAGATGTGCTTCTCGTGTTTCAGATCTGGGCCAAGAAGTTCGATACATAGTTGACAAAAAATCGTATAGGAAAAAAGTGTAAAAAATGCAAATTTAGATTTAAAACTCCCACTATTTCTTCATCGGAATTGTTTTATACCCATATTTGTTGTCGCGTACATACGAAAGTATATCCAAATCCAAAGAATCTCGCAAAATTCGAAGAACTACAAAAGTTGCGGAGCTTGGAATTTTTCCAAAATTCATATCTCTCCAACCACAATATTACCGTAATCCAAATTTGTTTTCACGGCTCGACGCAAGTAAGCCTAAAGTTTGAATGAAAAAATACGTCATCTATGCGACAATAAAAAATCCCGGAAGAAATAATGTCTTGGCGATTTTTATTTCAAATTTTTGTTTTCGTCGAAAAAAAAAAAAAATCCATATACTGCCAGCAATCGTTAATTTTTATCGATATCTTTCGTTATTTCGTTTGTTTTATTTCATTTTTTGAATATAAAAACTAAAAAAAACCAACGAGATAAAATAAAAGAACTTGCAGTCTGACAAAAATACCATATATAGGTGCAATTAATTTCTCTCTCAATTTTTCTAATCTCCGGGTGGTGTAAAAAAAAAAAAAGAAAAAAAAAAAAAAAACGTTGTGAATAGTTCCGCGTACCACCCTGTAGGTAGGTATACGTTATTTGTGCTCCACGGTGTGGGGAATATACTATCCCAATATGACGTGGAGAGCTTGTTCACAGCGAGGGTGGTGGTGGCCATGGCAACGCCGGCACCCGCGAGTGTCGGCTCCAACGCCACCCGAATCCATCGTCTCCCGCCGCCGCCGCGACCCTCCCTCCTCAACCCCTTGTCCCTCAGCCCGACTCCTCGCGCCCCAAGGGGTGAAACCACCCCCGAACCCATCCCGTAATAGATATAGGTAGACCGCCTACGCCTCCACGATCAATATGGTGGACGGACACAACGACAACGACAGAAAACCATTAGAATGCGTTTATCGTTCAGGGTATAGGAAAGGAAAGAAAAAAAAAAGGACGAGGCTCAGAAGCAGAGATATACTGCGCATGTAGTTGTTTGATAAATTCGAGAAAAACGACACTTTTTCATGCATATGATCACATCACTCGATTTTTTCATATGTTTATCAAAAGTTTTTCAAATTTCAACAAAATTTCTATGTTATTATTGAATTTGGGGTTCTCGCGAATCTAGAAAGCGTGTTTTTGTCAAATGTTGAGAATGAGAGAAAAGAAAATTTGAGAAAAGTTTCGAATCAACTATACGAACTGTATATACACCCTGCGGCAACCACTTTTCGGAGATACCCTCTACCAGATGAATTGGAGTAAAAATTTGAAAACTAAAATATCCGTGGTGGTAAATCGGATTTCTCTGGGTATAGAGAGATTTATATAGTTTTCGCGATGGTGGGTATAGGTAGGGGTATATACGTACACAGGGTAGGGAATTGAATAGGGATGAGGATTTGCCAGAGTAATATTAATCTATATAGGCATACTTTTTGCACAGAGTAAAATCCTACCTCTGTATCAAGTTGCGTTTTTCTCAGGTGTGCAAACACGCCGGGGGCGTTATTGCTCAAAACTCGGTTCTACGGGTATAGGTATAAGTTTAATCTTTAGCTGCCGGCGAAGAGTCTATATATCTATTCATCTATCCATCCAACGATCTATATACATATATCTACACAATGTATTAAGAAAACGAGGATATACATGAAGCGCAAACTGCTCCATCCCGAAAAAAGAAATCTGCGAGTTAATAGAGCCGAGAAGCGAGATAAAAAAGCAAATTCAGTTATCTCGATTGTTCGGGCGGAAGATATCGGTATCTATAATCTTAAAATACCTTTAAAAGTTCAAAAAGTAAACCTCGCGTCTTTTCGATGAACCGTTTAACCGCGATAGCTGCGGCAAAATGAGAAAGAAAAAAGAAAAGGAAAAGTAAAATGGAAAAAAAAGAAACAGAAGAGAAAAAGAAGAACGTCCGAAGTTAATAATTTATTCATCAGAATGATTTCGCGTCTATTCTCTTGACGAAACATGGGATATATGTATTAGTAGACGAAAGTTCGGCAAAGTTATAGCAGCTCGGAGAGCGCCGGTTTGCCTTTTGAAACTCGAATTGTTCCTCAGCCACGAAAAGGCCAGCGCTTCGTGGCGCGGCTCGGGTTTCAACACTCTACACCGCCTTCAACTTTCAACACACTCTGGCCGGCCGCAGCCACGCGAAGGGACTACACGAAGACTGTGGCGGTGGCCTTTTCAAACTCTTCCTTCAACGCGAAAGCCTTCTTGTTTGCTCTTTTTTCTTTTTTCTTCCCTTCTTTCTTTCTTTCTCTTATTAGTTTTCTAGCCCGAAGAATCGCCGCGATATTCGCTCACGGGTTCAAGGTCGTTTGATCACGGTCCCAAACCAAGATTCGCCATTTTGGTTCCCGTCGAATAACGACTTTCAATAACCCCAACAAATCTTCCCGCATCCGAAATATTGGTCGAAAGAAAGATTGAGGTCCGTTCGTTTTGGGGTGTGTCGAAGTTCGATATTCCTGCGAAATCGTAAGACAAACATATTCTCGACTTTTGTGGAGTTGAGGAGCCGGACGCGTATCTGAATGATAATTTATAAAGCGATCATTATTTACCGATGATATAGTAGATGCGAGTATATCGAGATCCTTGACAAAGACGTATGTGCCGAATATCGCATCAATCAATAATGACCTTATAATATGCGTATCGTATACAAATGTGACAGAAGCCTCTCGCATGGGGCTGGCGATCTTTTTCTCTTCTTCGAATAAATGCCTTAAGCCTGAAGTATGTACCTCGACAGTCCGGCTGCAGGACTGACACGTACAAAGGACTGTCTCTGCGGCAGAACACATTACCAATGCATGCCGGTATATTGCATATTCCCATTGAGAATTCTACCCGTATATACGTACACGACATCCCTGCATATTACGGGCACGTATATACAGGCAACAAAGCCAGCTGCGAATCCACGTCCTCGCGGTGTATTGGTAAATGTAAATTTAACACGTGTATATGCTACGTATTCGTGAACCATATACAAGTAGATCGACAGCGTATTATTAATACACAACACACGAAAGCATGTGCCTATAAAATTACCTCCGTATCCTATCACAAGAACTAAAGTAAATATCCGCGAAGGAGTTGATGGGCTTTGCGAAAGACCGCGCTTGCCCCTCTTATATATCGGCCGGACAAATAAATACCGGCTGGTTTTATCCGCGCTAATTTATGCCCATGAAAAGTTCGGGCCCATGGACTTTGAGCTCTTGCGGTTCCCGCGGGAAGCCGCCGCTCCTCTTCGTCGAGGAACCTGCCATGATATGTTCCTGAATGGCCACCGCCTGAATACAACTACGACTATTTCAGGATTCGATAATCGCGTTTGCGGCGAGAATCGACGATGTAATGTAATCTGCTTCTCGCGTCCTGCGACTTCAATAGATGATAGCCTTGAGGGAACGGCGAGGTAAGGGAGAATCCGAGGGTCGGATAGGAAGTTTTCGAGTCAGGAAGCGCGAGGAAGGCTCCCTGAGAATCGGGAGGAGCACTCGTTCCCGAGTACTACAATTCTGTTAATTATTTGTTAGGCTAGGTGTACAAGGTCTTGTGCTTGTATCCGCCCTCGTCCCATTGTCCAGGAGTCGTTTGGGAACAAAGCACTAGCCCTCCAACGCCCAGGCGCGGCTCGCTGCGAGCACACACGCGAATAACGCCGAGCCTCTCGACTTTTATCTTAAAAGCTTTTACTTCCTTTGAGAATTTCAGATTTCTCTGAGGTACCGAGCTGCCTACCCACCTACCTCCTGCCACTGCTACTGGAACTTCCAGCTTCTTCAACCCCTGCGCAGGGCTCGGTCTTCAGGCTACCTTGTCAAGTGTCCACCTCTTACTGACTCCCCTAACGAGTCGCTGCAGCGATTCGCATGCAGGTTAGATGCTCGAGAATATTCTACCAGGTTTTTGCTGCTCTGACTGGGTATATCTTCTACAGATTCAAGAACCTAATTCTCTCTAGTAGGCTGTAGCCTAGGTCGGCAGATTTTAGGGGGCGGTAAATTTGGCCCAAAAATTTTTGTCTTACGGAAATAAAGAAAAACGTTATTAGGGGAAGGTGGGGCACGATGGGCCTCGTAAGAAGAAAAATGCTCGTAATCCAAGTTTTTCCTCACTCATTTCACTCTTTTTTAAATATTCCAATATAATTGAAAAAAAAGAGGGGCAAAAATTGAACAGCCTACTGTAACTCTGCAAAATTGTAACTCTGCCAAAATGGATGCCATTTTGTGAACAATAAATTCTGCGACGATTTTTAAGCGATGGTTTGATGTTTTTCAAAAGTCGATGCTGACTATGCTTGCTTGTGATAGAATAATAGACATGTCAAAGAACACCTTCCCACAGATTCAGATTCGCGGACAGCCCTGCAGTTTTCATGAATGGAATTGTATAGTTGTATCAAGCTAGTGCTTAGCCTGCGGGCATCGGCCGTTGCAATAATAGAACCGTTTACCAATGCGTGTTTGCCCGTAGTTACGGCGAGCGAAAAATCATTGCAGAGTCTGAGAGAAGGTGATTTTCGGGTTTGAAAAAGCCAGAGTGAAATGGGGAAGGGCGATTTTTGTCGAACTTATGGTGTGTACGGTCAATTTTTAAATTGCGGAGCCTCTCTGATCCTCGTTAAAATTTTTATCGACGGTTATTTCGCGCAGATCTGAAAGTCTGTGAAGAGACTTGGAATTGATCGAAAAAGGAAATGATGGACAGTCTTCTATGATGGTTGTTGTGCAATTGATACAAAGCCGTGAGACAAAATTTCAGTTAGTTAAATACGAGGGAATATTTCTTTCGTTTTGAAAATTAAGAAGACGAATCTTTCGAGTATAATTCTTTCGTCTTTATCGAATGTCGAGTTCCGAAACATCGCGCATATGTTAGGCGTCAATAGGATCTCCCAGGTTTCGAAGCAAAATTGTTGAAATCCCTCTTGCGTGAGTACCTATATACAGGCGAGTATATGTATTGATGATACATATTCTTTTGCCGCCTGATATAACTAGATGAAGCAAAAGCAAAAGCAAAAGCAGAGGCAAGAAGCAAAAAGAAAAAGAAACGTAACGCGTGTTGAGACTCGGTCAAATGAACAAGAAAAATGGTTAAACGGAATCCAGAGCCTAATTCGAAGTAACAACTCATTGGGCTGCGAGATCATAGCAGCCGCCACCCACTCCACGTGTTTATAGGGGGATGTTGTGCTGTATGTGTATGTTTTTATACATATATTACATTATATATCGACACAAAGGTGAAATATATATTTATACCCATACACGAGATATAGAACTTAGATGCATTCATATTTATCGACGGTTAGGGTATAGATATATTATTATCCATCGCAGAAGAAAAGCGAGATTATAGCTGCCAAGGAAACTCCATATAGTAAAGCTGCAGGGTCACGGAGCAGCCAGTTTTTGGTCCATTCGTAGTATTTGGTAATTAATTCCGCAAAAAATTGGTCCAAGAAGATGAAGACTATACTCGGATGAAAGTTTGTTCGATTTACACAAATTGCATAGTCAAAGAAATCTTTCTTACGTTTAAATTAGTTCTACGTTTATTCTTTTCACCTCTCAATGGTTCGTTATGGGCAAATCCGCTTTATTAATAAAACCGAAAATATCGTTCAAAGCAAACGAATTGTTTTGCTCGTGATAGACTAATTCAATCTATCGACTCGGCTAATTCTAAGTGACCAAAATATTTTCATAAATGACAAATGCCACCAACAAGATACCCATTTTAAACTAAAAGGAATGAATTCGTGGTGTTTTACAAAATCAACCAAATTTTTTGGATTGAATAAAAAAATAAACAAAATTAAACATAAAAACTATTCTTCGAGAGTAGTTTCGAAAGCTGTTACATGTATCTTAGATATTGATGCAATTTTTGCCATATACCACGAACGGTGCAGGTTTTGGCGTGTATAATTATTATTGAATATACCTAAGTTCGTCGCGAATTGGATCGACGAAAGAATGAAGTATCGTCCAGAGGGGAAAAAGCTCTCGCCCTACGAAATGGAGGAATAAAATTAGATTTAATACCCAACCAGGGTGAGTAATGACCATGATAAGTAAAAACCCCAAGGGGTGAGTATAAATGGGCGTTCTCGATCGAATTTTGTTGCCGACTGTATTCGATAGGCCACTTGCGCGAGTCTGGCACCACGGAGGGTCTCCGTCCCTTAGGATCCTTCAAGTTCCCCGCGACGACCGCCCCATAGGGGGGCTGTTGATGCACTATACATATAAGGGTGGCAAACATGGCCACCTATAATCGCGGGGCATGATGGCGTCGGAAAATCATTTTAGAGGACGATTAGATCCTGAATAAAGGAGAAGGTCGCATGTCGGCGGATTTCGGTCTATAAAAACGAACCGGACCATCCGAGATTCGAATAACAATAAAAACGGCCTAGTCCAACGAGGGACGATCTCACTTTTCAATATCAACGATTCCGAGGCCTGAATCCTTGATGAAAATTCAATTGAAGTACTCGGCGGACGAGGATGAACACAGAACTTGAAATACTTATGGCCTCTGCTTCAGGAATCTGACAAAGCGTCGAGCAGAGAGCTGGCGAAGAGCTCGTAATGGTACAAAAGTTCAACTCCAACGAATTCTTGCGTAATTCTCTTCCTCTTTCTATTTCTCTTCGTCTTATTCTTCAGCTTCTTTTCCGTCTTCTTCATCCACTCAGCTAGGAGAAGAAAGCCCTCCGTTCAGCGATCTATTCGGTAAACAGACAGACGGACGGGATGCTCTGGCCCGACAGACAATGGTGCTCATCGGTAAGGGACAAAGAGTCTATTGCGTAAACACTCGAACGGTTTTAACAATGGAAGAAAAACTATAATGCAACCATTCGTATAGATTACCCAGCAGATATCCGCGGGGCGTCTTTATTTCCGTTACGATATTTCTTTCTCATATTTTTTTTTCTTTCTTTCTTTCTCTCCTCTTCTCTATCCTCATCGCATTGTTGTAACTCTAGTTCACGTGAACATGAACGATTGATGGAAATCGACCACTTTTGTTGCCGCAAAAGTTTCCTTCCTTATTCCTTTATTCGTCTCATTTCATCTCATTTCTACATCTCTTCCGCGATTAGCAACGTTATTCTTTCATTTATACACAGCGCCCATCTCACTTCGGTCTGCGAATACGAAAATTGCGAGGAACTCGATGACACTTGATATCGTTCGTACATATACCTGTATCTGTATACCATCTAGTTGGGTAGGGTATAACAGACATTTCGGTACGGCGGAATATCTCCTGCGGCTTGCGAAGATCTCAAGACTCCAGGACTGCAGGGACGGCGGTATTCTTTTGAAATCTAGCCGCGCACACGCGGTGTCGAGTTTCATTCAACTCTCCTCGTTTTTAAACAATTCCTTTTTCCTTTTGCTATTACGATTTCGCATTGCCTTAGCCTTTCATGCGCCAAGTCCATCCGCAGTCCCGAACGAAACTTGGGTAAATATCGATCGAAATATGTGACTGTTTTAGTTTTTATTTATTTTTCAAAAATATTCCCAAGCAACAGCTAGTTGAATAAAGAGAAGGATGAGTCGCTGCACCCTGACCGTATACCCGTATACATCGTTCATGTTACCCCCTCGTTCGAATAATTAGGTTAAAATCTGGCGAAAAGCCATGGGAATAAAGCTGAGCCTAGATTCCCGGCTGCAGTATTTAGCAAAATTAGACGATGATCTATGGATACGTAATCCCGAGGGGTTGGAGATTTGATCAACTGAATTCGGGGTAGGTATATGCCTGCGTCTCGTGGGAATGGATTAAAAGGCTTGTTAAGTGGCAGGGGATTGTTTAAAGCACTTATTATTATTGTCATTATTCTTCGGAGGTATTTCCCTCACTCTTCCCTATAATCTTCTCGAAAGGGACTTGCAAGCACGCGTGGATTAGCCAGTGTAATTAACTCCCGGAGCTTGTTATTCTAGATTAATATCTTGGCTAACTATTTCCACGTGTGTCTATGTGTATAGGTATAAAGATTAACTTGGCTGGACCGAAAATCACAGAACAACCAAAATTTCATCTGGCAGACTTGCTATCGAAAAATGGCCGTCACATCGTTCGTCGAGACTTGGTAAAATTCAGAAGAAATATCTTACATATTGATGTAACCATAGTACTTGATGAATTTCGCTTTTGCATAGGGTAAATTTTTCATTCAAATTTTTCATCTGTTACTCGTCCGGAATCCGGAATGACATCATTTTATTATATTCCCTGTTTCAATTAGTTTTCATTAACTATATGGGACTTATATATTGCAGCAGCCACTTTTGCTTCGGTAGACTCAATCTACGTAAGTCAAAGCCCTAGAAAATCTGAAATAATTTTCTAATTATGTTGAAGATCGAAAATTGACGATATTTCAAGAGAAATCAGTTCTGTCTTCATTATCGTAGTCAACGTAGTTTTTCTGTGGTAAGGTTTCTCGCTAGTAATTAGTTTATTTATCTTATCGTAAGATAGGAACTGCAAGTTCGCGGCTGTAGTGTACACGATATAAAGTAACTCGGTAGCTGTAAGAGCGGGAAACTGCGTAGGAAATAAGAACGTCACTTGAAGGTGGAAGTTGCGGTAATGAGAGGGAGGTAGGCAGGTATTTCACGACGGAAGTCTAAAAAGCGAAGCACCCTCTCAAACCCTCCCTGCATCTCTCTCGCGAACTCCTCAGATCCAGCGCTCCTCAACAACAAACAGCTTGGCTTGGTCGAGTCTGGTACTCGAAAAACTCATCAGTGTGCCTAGATTCGCCCGTGTCCTTTCTACACTCCGCTAAAGTAGCGGTGGATAGAAACTAACCCTAAGTACGATCAAGTATGTGGGAAATTTGTCAAAAAAAATTAAGCGAACTAAGTTTACGGAAATCGATCTATTCTCATCAAGTTATACCTTCTCAATGAAATCATTGACAACATTAAAAGTCAAACAAAATGGAATTACTACATTCTACGGTCAATTAATTCATGTGTGAAACTTCCACCCAACTTAGGAGGGTGGAAGCTCCTAAAAAGTGAAAAGCTTTTCCAACAATCTGTATAGATATAAAAGAAGATCCTAAGAATTTCGGATATCGTGTTTCGCTGGGAAACATTGTTGTAGAAATTTTCTTCCCGTTATCGTGGAGAAAAGCGAAAAATGTACAAGTTGAGAACGTTTTCAAATCTCAATTAACGTCGGCCATTTCAAAGCCGGAAGTGACAGTGTTTCGGAAGTCTCGTCAGCCCGTGTAAAATATTCTGTACATAAATTTCGGCAAGAGTTAGCGGATGGTCGAACATGTCTTATAAAATGAATCGACGAAGTTTTCTTTCCAAAATTGACAATCCCCGACTCTCGACAAAATTCGGCGACCACTTTTCAAAGCCCACAAAATCATATGGCTGTCCTCTGATTACCGTATGTTAGCTAAAAATCTCCGGTATTATACAGAACTCCTAAGCTGATGAAAATTATTGTTCTTTCGTTTGATGATTCGAGTCGAATCCCTCGCTACCAGGGGGTTCCTGGTTTCCACGAGGGTAGCCTGGTGGAGTACTCTCTCTCTCTCTCACTCTCTCTCTCCCTAAAACAGAACCAAATAAGAGACGAAGACCGTATAACTCGGGAGATGAGAGTTGGCAGAGGAAGAGGAATGGGGTTTGTGCTGCGGGGTGGCGTTGCGAGGGTGGCCTATACCCCGCACCTATGTGTGGGTATGGGTCGTAGTGGGTGCTCGTGTGTAACACGTAGATTTGTACAAGGATCTAGCAGCGTGTTCGTGATTCTATACCCAGCAGTAACGGGCGTGGCTTGACGACGCGCTTTCCGACCAATCGGAATTCACCATTCCAGGGTATAGAAGGACAATAAACCCACCACGACCAAGAGTCGAACCTGAGCGCCATCCAGGAGGACTTTGGTCCCCCGTTTACAAAGACTTTCGAGACTCTCCCTCTTCCTTTTCCTCCTCCTATCTCTATTTCTCAACCTCTGTCTCTTCCTCGTTCCTCGATGCCGGGTCAGAAACGGACAGAAAATTCGCGTCCAACTCGGACGCCGGATCTGATGGACAGCCGATAGATCGAAGACGAATGACCACTCCGTTATGCGTAGTTGAACCGCTGATAAACCAATAAAATTCAATACCACTGGAGGTTCATCAGCATTTAGCAACGATCTCCAACATGCGTTTACGCCGTGATAATAGCTTTTAATTAGCTTCCAAATTCCTCGACGGGAATTTGCCATTTTTATTTTTCTTGTCTTTGAACCATGCTGAGCCAATAAATCTCAATTCTGTCCACGCATGCGTGCAGTGTTACCGCTAGTTTCAATCCTCGACGATAGCCAGTCAGATTATATCGATGTTGAAAAAACTGGTCAAGAATTACGCCAAAACTTTTACCATTCTGGTAATTATTCTCTTATCCATCGTGCGTCTATTATGCTCGTATGGACAGGGAGTGTGCAGAGTGCGGTGCACTCGGACGAGGAATCGTTGCACATATGCAAAAGTAGTTTTAATCGCGAGGTAATCGGACCAATTGTCGGATGGAAAAAAATTAAGGTACCTATAATCGTCTGGACTTTTGTAAAAAGCACTCTGCCCGCGAGTATCTGTGGGTTTTAGTGTAACTGTACTAATGTAGGTAGGAATTGTATGAAGCATTATCATCTCTCTTCTGGGTCTCGTATTTCTTTTAGAACGAAAAAAGAAACAAAAAAAATGGGGAAAACGAAAAATGGCAAATCGGAGAAGTCGAATAACGTGGCGACGAGACGTCCTCCATGGAAACTAGACTGGAGCGACCAAGCGTACGTATATTGTTGCAGATCCCGTTGTATTGTCTTCCGTTTTCACGATACAGCAAGAGCAGCCCAGCAGCCACGACGAGGACGCGGACTAGGAGGACGACAACGACGACGACGACGACTTTTCGACGAGACGACTTTGTTGTTCATCCTCGGTTCCCCCCGTTCATCAGATTCTCAGCCCATACCCCAGCTCTTCTTCTTCTTCGTTGTTGGCTCGGTATAGCTGCTACCAGTGCTTCTGATGCCGCTGCGAGGCACATTTTTAATTCCCATTGTTGTCAGTCGAGGACGTGAGTCCCGCCCACGATGTGCAGTAGACTTCTTCTCCGAGGCACGTATACGTGTATTAACGTCACTGTGAAAATCGCTGCGGTTTGAACGCCTGCGAGTCTGGCCTCCGTTACCAGATTGCAATGTTACTTGCAATTAACCGGTTCTCATTATGCGGATGTTCAACGAAACGGAATGCGTTGAGTCTAATGAGATGGATTCGTGATGAACATTCGTACGTAGGTATAGTAACTGCAGAGTCGGTATGAAACGGATTGGAGACTCCCTCTGGAATAAGGGATGAAGAAGAAGACGAAGAGAAAGAGGAATGAATTTCACTGAAAAATGTAACGAAATGAAATATATATATCGTAGCTATTCGAATGGCCCGTGCCTATGGTAGATATCCTTCGAGAACCGAGGAGGATGCGTCGAATTGACGAAATTTTTGAAGGCAAAAACAAAGGGAAAAGGAAAAGGAACAAAGATAAAAGATAAACGACAGAAATGTAATTTTCTTTTCTAAGGGCACCAGCCTCCAGCCTCCTTCAGTGGTGCGTCACAAAGCAAACTAAACTGCGAACCTCTAAAGAGATAAACGATATACAGCTGGCATGGCTTACAGAAGAAAGAAGGAAAGGAGGAAAGACAAGAGGAAGGAAGGAAGTAAGGAAGGAAATAAGGAAGGAAGGAAAGAGATCGAAGCTAATAAAACCGATTGAGATTGGCTTTTGCCTTTCTTCGAGCCCCTCATCCTCATCCTCCTCCCCATCCCCTTCGGGTCTTCTACACAAGAAAAGGAATATCTTACGAGACACTGCAGCAGAAAGTTTATTCGCAAATCACGGTTTGAATATGGGTTAACGTACATGTATAGATATATTAGCAGATTTCCTTCCCAGGGAGGCCAGTCGATGCCTCGTGCCACTTTGAAATACCATATAGACGAAGACTGCGGACTTCGACGATCGTGCAGCTTGGTAGTTTAAATATCAAGTAATACTCTGGGTATACAAGAGATCTTTGAGATTTTCAACTTTACTTTAATTCATACAAAAATCTTTACTGTTTTCAACTTGTTTTATATGCGAAACTACCTAACCGTTCGAAAAGGGCTATTTTGCTGAAGGCGCAATGAGTTGTGAATATGTGATACGTTTTTTTTTTTTGCTCTGTTTCTGAATGAATAAAACTCATAAATATATGATTCTCACGCGTCTTTATTGTTGATTTTCATACTATTGTTTGAACTTCAATACCCATTTACAATTTGTACAATTTTTTATTTTTTTCTTACCAAGTGGACGTTTACTTCTGAATTTTTCAAGCCTCGAAATTTACACAGATTTCGATTCGTTTTTTAGTTATTTCTTTCTTTAGTTATTTGTTTTTTTTTTTTTTTTTTTGAACGACGGAATCCGGAAATTTTCAGAGTATCAGATCACGACGGGTTTGAGTCATTCGGATGGCTAAATCTCATCTCTTCTTCTATTCATTTGAATTATTGAAAACTTAAAAATTTGTTCATAAAAAAGAAAATAAAAACGAAATAGAAGCAAAAATCAGTTCTAAAAGCATCATCAGGCATAAAATTAATAAAAATCAATGTATCAATTGGTAAATGACTTCGCTGAAAAGAGAGCATATATAATGTGACTCGTGTAATCAATGTCTATAAAATCGTTGAGAATATTTTAAATCCTATGTATATAGTATTATATAAAAACCGTCTGTCTTATCTTAATGTATTCCAGTTGGTTCTGAAACACGCGAAGTAATAAACTAAAGATAGTTACACCGAGAGGCAAAGTATATTAAAAACGATTTATGTATTGAATTGGAAATAGAATAATATGGGAAAAATGAGAATCGAATGAGTTTAAATTCGGGCGATTGTGCTTCGATTGATATTATATAGGGGAGACAATAAATAATTGTATAACAATCTATAGATCCATTAAACGTTATAGATGAATAAATTCTGTACAGTAAAAACGACGCGTTCGAGTAGAAATCGAGATGAAAAAAAAAAAAAAAAATTAGAAAGGCGTCGCACTGAATTTCATGCCACCCGTTATATATGAGGTGAGATTCCGCGCAGTTCCCTGCAGTATCGGCATCACGTTTCCCGACAAGTTTCCACGTTTCGTCGCGGGATGGCGCCAAGAGTTCGGTCGCAGACGTATGAAGAATTCGAATTCTCGTCTCGCCAACGAACTCTCTCACGGGTTAAGTTGTACCGAAAATTTTATGGCGTATAAAATCGCGGATGATGTTATTTCGACGGTAGAGAAAGGAGGTAAAAACAAAAGGAGAAGAAATGGAAATAAAAGAAACAATGAACCACCCTGATTCATTAAATCATCAATTAATAAAAATATACCTATATAAAGTTACCGCATTAATTGAAGTAAGGAAGATAAGGGTCTGCGGGTACTCTGTCCACCCCGCAATACGTAGTACCTTCAGTTCTGCAGCAATCAGCGCATTTGTGAATGCAATTAAGAAAATTAAGAGCCATTAATTAACGTTCGGCTTCATCACCATGTCGTTATACGTGTATGTATTATTGGTCGCTGAATTTCACCTCCTCGATTGTATAACGACATGCAAATCATGAATATAGAACTCGGAAATAATTTGTTTTCCAAGTCACTTCTACGCTTTGAAGAAATATTCTTTTTTTTTCTTTTTTTTTTTTTTTTGCACCTGATTATTTGCATTCTAAGACAACTAGAACTTATTCGAAGTTTAATGGAGCCTCGCCTTAGACATGGATTGATTAGATCGAAGAAAGGAGCGCAGGTCGTATTGTTAAACAAAACTGTTTGAAATTTGGAGGGAACATCCTACAATGATGTTATTTCAGGTCAAACGAAAAACACGCGATGTTTACAGAATGAAGAGAAAAGAAAACAAGAAGATTTCATATCTCGAAACTAAATCGATTTTCCTAAAAATTTGAGGAGATCCACGACAGCAACTTCGACAGATTAAAATGAATGACTACGAAAATTCAATAGACTGGAAATCTCAGACCAAGTAACTTCGATGATAATTGTTCATTTTTTCAGTTTATACCTATACTTGATTTATGTTTCAACCATGGTCATAAAAATACTCACCTAGCGTATAGATAATACAGGTGGGTATACCCATACGATTTTACGATTTTCGTGAGTGCCTAGAGGTTTCGTATTAATAAAAAAAACGCCGTAATTGTCATTATTTAATCATTGAAACACGGAATAGGTAAGTGTACTCATGTTTGTGTATCTATATACCGTGAGAAGAATTAGTCTCGTATTATTATATCGATCTGCAGGGCAGTGATCGAGACAAATCAAAGGTCGAAAAATAATTCTCAAACGGTAATTGAGACTGTAATATCCTAAGAGGGTCGATTATTACGACGATGAAACTCTCTTTATTATACGTATACATATTTGTACTCCTATTCATTCATTCCTGGTTTCTTTTCTTTTTCTTTTACGTTTCTTTTATTTTCTCTTCTCTTCCTTTCGGAGCGCGTCTTCAGCTGCTCTTTATGGGTAACAGAGCCTGCAACTGCTCCTCGTCTGACTATTTCATCGAGCTATGATAACCATGGAATACAACGAAATGAAACAGGTAATTGATTTTTAGCGGCAAACCGAGAGAATTAAGGTTTTAGGGCTGCAGCTAGCTGCCCGCCGCAGGGTAATATAATTAAGAAATCGACCGGGAGATTGGTTCCAATAGAAATGTGGACGGACGTGTACGTATTAAACGTGTGTAAAGGTCGTGGCGCTCATGTCCCTCGATATTGTACTGCACGGTCTTTAATGTTGTAGTAGTTACAGTCTGAATACGCTATATCCTACTACCCTAAGATTGTTTTATTAATTTTCGTTTTAGAATGTTGAAAGGATGCACGAATCTTCAAAGGAACAAACTTTTTCTATCTCGTATCTAATCAAAGGGATAAAATCTTAGTAAATTGGAAATCCTTCGCTTTAAACCGAACTTTTTTTTTTCACGGAAGTGACAAGGAATCGATTTCGTCATCCGAGACGAAGTGGTTTCGTCCTTTTATCAAAAACGAGCAAAAACGCATTAGCTTTTTTCGAAAAAACGTCTTCTTAAATAAAATCAAATACAAGTTTTTATAAAGAGACGGAATACGGACTTCTGCAAAGTTCATTTCAAATTCCAACGAATAAGATCAACAAACGTTCTTCTTCGTTATTTCTTCAATGCTAAAAAACTTTTCACTCATTTTTTTCATCAATGCGCGTTGATTAAGGAACAAAATAGCGAAGTTGGATGAAACTAGACAAATTTCATAGTTCCCAAGAAAACCTAAATATAGGAACATACGTTTCTCTGCAAATGCAAATCTCTTTATACATAGATATTGTGTAAAATAAAAATGTATAAGGACCTCATGGGGATCACTCGGCATATCGTGTAGGTATAGGTGCGTCTATGTGTAGGTAGTGCGTCGTGAAATGCGCATGTCTTGATAAATATGACGTAGAGTTTCGTTCGAACATGGGGTATAAGATTTCTTTTAATTTGGGCGTTGACACAAAGTGTTATAATAGGTTAATTAGGGTAATTCGGTACCCGGCGCACGTAGCGTTATAAAGCCCCTGGCATCAGCGCCAGCAGGCAGGCTGGCCGAGTGACTGACGCGTAGATTTAAATTTAAAAAACACGCAATACGGGTGAACTAAACGTGGAGTATAGAACGAGGAGCGGAGTAGGTACGTCGCACCAAACTCTCACGCACGCACCTAGCTAGCTAGCGCTAGCTAACAGAGAAGGCGGTCGTCTGTCGCTCATTCTGGGCGCGACTACATCTCGCACGCACGCGTATAATGTCGTGCTGCACGTATCCTGTCCGCGCAACGACGACGCGACCACAACACACATTTATACAGCTCAACGTATCTTCGTAGGTACGAAGCGGGTTCGTATACATACTTCGTAGCTATATTAGAACTGAAATAAGGTGTACAAAGTGCAGGCGAGTATACGCTACGAACTAACGCAGTAGCACTAGCAGCAGAAGCAGCAAAGGAAAGGCGCATAGTAGGTAGGTATAGGCATGCATACTCGTCGTCGTACCAGCAGCAGCAGCACATAATGCGTGTATATCAAGGCGGTACTTCCCCTTTGATCTGCGTGCCTCGCACACAGCTAGGATACGAGAGTTTCTGTGTCTTCAGAGTACGTTATACATTAAAACGGCGTGTGTGCACCAGAAACTGAAGGCTTTGTGCTCCGCGTACGCATTGTGCGTGCTCCTGCGTGCAGGTTATAGGCGTATGGGTACACCGCGGAGCATTGCAGATACCTACGTGCGTCGGCTTTACTTCTTACATGTATGCCTCGTACTGTGGAAAAAGGGTGGAGGAATCTACGACAATTTTCGTCGTTAAAATTTCGGGGAAATATTACGAAATCAATAATACATAAACGGGACACAATTTTTCGTCGAACTTCTAGAGAAAACAAGAAAACAAGAAAACAATCAGCCCTGCTTGGTAATTAAAGGCGTTTTCAAACCCACGTGAAAGAAAAAAAGAAAGGAAAAGCAAAAACGCAAGTCTATGTACGCGCGTGGGACACGAAGAACCATAAAGGTGGTGTAGCTAATATACGACACTGCAGCGGGATCAGGAACGAAAAAGTCCGATACGATAGGAGCGACAGATCGCAGGAAAGATTGTGGTCCTTCGGCTATTGGGTACAACCGTGGCGGCAGGGCGGTCGCCAGGATCTTCAGGACCACCGAGTCCTCGGAAGGTAGCCGGTATAGGCGCAGGGCTCGCCGCCTCCGCAAAGACTTTCAGGTTGGGGAACACGAACACGAGCACGAAGCTAGTTAACACGAGAAGATAGCCATCTACATGTAGCCTGACCGCTAAATACCTGACCTATATCTCACTGAGTTCCTCCGACACGCCAATAGAAATAATTGGGACTCGCGAAGTCCTGAAAACTTTCAGAATTTATACAGCAATAAAAATATGGGAAGGGCTACGATCGAAGTTTTCGTTTACTTCTTTCGTCTTGCGAGAGGAAAGTGTTGTGATTTGATGAATTACTCTTTTGCCCTAAGATCGATTTTTTTGAAACTATTAGCGATTTCGTTTCACAAATCATTGAATTTATTTTTATCTCGATTCTTTCGCACAGATTTTGATAACATAAGATGATAATATAAAGAAAAGAAGTTCGCGATTTCGAAACTCTGAAGCGTATAGAAAAAATTCTCAGGGATCAAATTATGCAAGCCGTCCAGATCTACGAAGAGGAGGGTAGGTATATACATGTATATATATATAATACGCGGTACTTTTTGAATCGAAACCCGTTCCTGGAAGATCCGGCTGGACCGCCGCGACGCGACGCCCGACTATCTTCGAGGAAGACGAACGCTGGGCCCCGCGGTTCTGACGAGGAGTAGAGATCGAGAGAGAGAGAGGAGAGCGGAGTAGAGAGAAAACGACAGAGAGGAATGGAGGGAGTCAAGCGGGGCCCACGGATGAACCCGGAATGACGCGGATCGACGGAGAGGAAGATAGTGATAGCGGGAGAAAGAAAGAGTAGGAAAGATCGCGCGCGGACCACCCGAGCGTGGTGGAGCGCGATTTTTGGGGCCCAGTACAGGGCTGGCGCCCGCCGACCCGTTGGGAGGTCCCACAGCCTTATCTTCCCCCACTCCGAGTCTCTCGCTTGGGACTCAACGCTGCCTCTCTGGCTGGTATGGGTATATATCAGACACGATTGAAGCGCCACGAATACACGTATGCTACGCCACTTATACCTGACCCCCTCTATCGATATTACGTAAACGGAAGGATGATGATCGCTCTTTTGTAGTCTCGTTCTGTGTTCGCACTCAACTCGACAGAGGACGTCATGTGGGAGTAAAAGAAAAGGAAGAAGAAGAAGAAGACGTACAATAATCAGGAAAATAAGAAGACGCTTTACAATTTTTATTTAAGCTGCGTTCGATGCATGCATCAGAGTTCTTCTATCTTTTTTATTTTAACATGTGTTGAAAACAGATAGAAAAGCTCAGATTGTTCGGAGATGTATATACCGAACGCGCCCTTAGTAACCAATCTCCACGAATTAAGGGGGATGAAGTTATGCAGGAATTTTAGTCGTGAAGTTGCTTTTTTCTGTTAAAATAGCGAATAATTTATCGTAATTAGTCGAATTTTTGTAAACAAATAAGAATATATCGATTTCTTGCTTTTTCTCACCTTGCAGCGATGAGAAGAGTATTGGTCACGGACGTTTCATGATTCCAACTAATCTTCCCGATTTTAGGACTCTACTATACAAATAGCACTACAGGAAACGTCTGTCTCTGAAAAGGTCTGAAATTTACAAGATTCTACCGGACCGGAAATTGGACTTATTCAACTTATATTTTCCTCCTTGTGAATGAAAGATTATTATGTATTCCCAATTTCGGAAAGGAAATAATAAATAGGATTCTCAATATCGTCGAATATTTTCATCGGTTTTTGAATTTATAAAATTCAAATTCGCCGAACGATTCCGAAAACGGAATATGACGGGCATAAAATACTTTCATATCTCGTCTAATTTGGACGTTTTCTTGTAAGGAGGAAGAATGGGGAAGAAAAAGAAAGAAAACGCGTCAGAACGGTGACTCTACTTTATTTCTACCCTACCCCTGCCCTCCATTACTTACAGCGAACTCAACATAAGGCCCCGTCGTGTCGCCAGTCGCGTCGTTTGTGCGCGGGAGCTAGAGACGTTCTGAAATGGGTCTGGGCCCGCATGTGGACCGTATTGTCCTGCGCCGTTGCGCGAGCAATAGGACCCACCTTAACCTCGACGTCGGTCGGCAGGATGAAAGCGGCCTGCCTCTTCTCATCCCCCTCCCACTCCTTTGTCTTTTCATTGTCGAGTTGGAACGCGGAGCTACCGGCTTTGCAGAGCATGAACGCGAAACTAAAAGTGCAGAAACCTGCGGGTAGCCCATAGCCAATGGTCTTCGAATGCTCCCCATATTATACATATAAATTTTTTGTTTTTCGCTGCTTCGACCTAAAAATCCTTTAGAATAATGCCAAAAAGAAATCCTCGAGAAAGCATAGAGCTAAAAACGCATTTTGTAAGGTATCTCGGGATGAGTCACAATAAGTCTTTCCCATTCGAAAAAATATATAGAGAAGACCTTGTTTTTTTTTTTTCTTTTTCTCAGTCAGTCTTTATGTTCCGTAATTTTTGCAGAGTGAGATTTAACAGAAGCTTAATTTCCCTTGAAAGAAATTAAAAATATCCTTAGAACCAAGTCTGTAAATTTAACGATTTGAAATTAATTAACAACGTTGGAAGTTATCGTTTAAAACGTTTGTCGCGGCGAAGTTATCGATTTTACAAAAACTAATTTTAAAACATTTTTTTTAGTAGAGAATTCAATGCTCTGTAAAACATCGCTTTGAAAAATTGTCCGTTGTGACACCCGGCTGAGTAATTATACGACATCGAAAAATAAATCGTTGTTTAATTAGGAAAATGAGGATTTCTCGAGGATAAGCTTGATTCCGATTAATCTTTAAGTGTTTTAAGTCTTTTTTACAAGTTTTACCATCGAGGACCTATGTTTCTTTTTTTTTTTTTTTTTCAATTTTTTTTTTCTTTTTTGTCCTCCATTTAACGAACCTAACGACGCAGTCATCCGTTAGCATCGATTAGTTTTCGTTAGCTGCAGGTGCAGCGCGATATTAAACACATTTATACATAGTTTATAGCCTTTGATGATCACTTGGTTTATAGCTTCTATTTTACTCCTGGAACAGCAACAGTAACGGTGACGGCAGGAGAAGAAGCAGCCGATATTTTATATTACGATATAATTGTAACTACAGCATATAATATAATATAATATGCATCGATAATTATTGATAATAAATTATTTTATAGCCATACCATGCATGCATCAGGATGCAAGGCGCATACTTCAGCATATAATTCATTCATCGCATACTTATATATCGCGAGAATAATTGTCATCTAATAAAAAGTAATCCTTATATGAATACATCTTGACTTTTAATCTTAGAAATCTATTCAAACTGCATTTAAAAATGAACCAGATAAAGTTTGAATTGAAAAACGCAATACTTGTCATGTACCGGGGAAATGTTGATCATATTTCAGATATTGAGCTTTCGAAAAGTCAGTGGAATATACATAATTCGAATCAATTTACGTGAAACTGTTTTTTTTTTCAAATCATTTCATAAGCTTTCAGTTATTAGAAATCATATTTTACAGTAGGTATCATTGGCGAAGTCTGTCGTCTGTTCAACTTTAAAGGTGTTTCACAAACAAACGATTACATACCTACATACACGTTTGAAGATAGAAGGGAATTGAGAGAGAGAGATAAAGATTAAAAAAAAAAAAAGAAGTAAAAAATCAAATAAAAAAAAAAAAAAAGACATAAAAGCCTTGCAAGAGAAACTATAATATAACTTTGCCACGGAATGATGGCTATAATTTACCGCGTCAACCTCAACTCTGATGTTAGGCAGGTATATACCTATGTAGGCATATCTGCGTAAGCGACATCTCTAGTTTAGTGGTAAATTACAACAAGTCGGTGGCGGTGGTAGTGGTACTGCTGCAGTCTCACGATTAGCCTTGTGCCAAATATTGTCAAGCGATTTTAATGCATTAAGGCCTCTATTATAACCGTATAAAACCGTAAGACGTGTACACGGAGGCTTTCAACTCGCGTCTCGGGGTCGTCGCAATAGCTCACGGTGAGAAATCTTCAGGCTATTTCTATTCCATAGTCGACATATCAACGTCGCAACTGTCGGCCACACACCGATCCTCGAATGCCAAGGAAATACAGATTTTCACATTTTTCAAATTTCATCGTCGAATTCAAACGGGATAATAGAACTCTGCATAAACACGATGGTAGCACTAGGCCGGTTAAAATAGACGTTTTTTTTTTCGGTCAACTTCGCACTAAACTACCGATCCATTTTTAGGATCACTTACTGAGTATAAAATCACAAAATGCTGACAGATTCCGGTGGAGCTTCAGGCGCCATCTTGAACGAACGTTTTTGCCCGATATCTCGGAAACTATGCACTTCAGGGCAATAGTCACCCAGATCATTATTATAGAGAATAAAATTCCGCATCTTTTGTTTCCTATAAAGTTTTTTGTAAAACTTACCGTTTACGATTTATGGCTCATTTAATGAACAGGTTTTTATTGATTAATCCTGCAATATTAGAAAAGGTATCCGCCGAAATAGATGGTACAAATTCTTTGTCTTTAAATCCCATTTCAAAATTTTATGATTCGGCTCAGTCAGCGATGAAATATCTTCGAATAGTCCACTCAAAAAAGTTGGAAGAAATACACTCTTGTAGAAGTAAAAAATGCGATATTAAATGAATTCAATAATGCCCTCGGTTACTACAGGTCGCAAAAAACTGCAATTTCTACTTATATAAAATCGTTTTTAAAAAATGGTTTTCAGTAGATTTGAAAAGATTCGATCACTGAGTAAATCGAGCCATAAAATGAAAATTTTCCCCTAAAATTACACCATTTTAAAATATTCCCACAAGATTTTAAAAGGTCTGGAAGACCTGATCGAATATGACTTTTTTTTTATAGTATGGCATAATGATTCGACAAAAATTCAAAGTCCACAGCTTCAGAAACTCTGTCGCACGATGCATTGCGATTTTTTTACAAAGAGCTATGGAATTCTTAACCCGTCGTTGAATACGTCTCGATTTAGGTAATGATTCGATTTTTTCCAGTAGCTACTAAAAAATACATCCGAGTGTAAGTATAAGCCCCCTGAAAATCAATTTTCGAATTCTTCTTCATTTCCGAGCATTCGCATGCGTTAGGTAACTTCAGTCTTTATGGGGAATCGGGTATTCCAAATAGACGAATGGCGTCAGGGTAGTTCCGAATGTTTAAAACAGAATAAATTAGGGTTCGAGGGTAAAATTCGGTACTCCGTCATGACACGGACACCCCGTTGGTTCTTGGTGTAACGGTGCTCGTATATCAGGTGCACGCCATATTTACCGGTAGTATAATTTATTTTATACTTTAAAACCAGAGAACTGTCGCACGCTCCGAGTCGAGTAGGATAGTTGAGTGGTACCACTCCGCGACCAGCTCTATATTACCTATCTCGGCTGAATAAAAGCCCGAAAGCTTCATAGCGTAGCATAAATTAAACCCTTGAGGAAAAAAATGTAACCTAGGGTTTAATCGATACACTAGTAGTATAATATATATAATACTATTCCAACCCCCAACCCCCGGCCGTAGTTCAGTTATTTCAAGTATGTATAAACGCGATTTAGGGAAAAGCGAGGAATACCCCAGCAGGAAATAGAGAAAAAAATTTAAAAAAATAGAATTATTCTCAGGTAGTTAATATAAAAAGTTACCCTCCTCCTCAAGGAGAAGTGATTATCCTACACTAAAGTTTAAACGATGTACCTACCAGATTCTCACAGCTGGAATCATTAAACCCGCGGTTCTTTGCGATGGGTTGACAAAGTGGAAAAAAATAAAATAAAAATGAAACGAAGAAATAAAATACGAGAAGAGAAATATGGCTACTAGTCTTCGTTTTTTTTTTTTTTTTTTGTTATTTTATTTTATTTTATTTTATTTTTTATTTTTTATTTTTTTTTTCGAGGGTAAAGAGGGAAATAAATTTGAAAAGTTTATCGCGGTATTGCATGCCGGGTAATGTCACTTTATTACAGTCAGACGACAACCTCGAAAATTACAACGACTAGGACGAACTCGCCGAGCAAACAGTCTGCTGCAGCTAAAAGTCATAATAATTAACGAACGGTGAATTATACATTGTCATTCTAGGCATGCAACTTTTGGCAATGCAACTTTCTGACGGTTAGTAATTACCTTTATTATCTGGTACTTTCTACCTCTATATGTCACTACGTGTATACGGAAATTAGTTACAAGTGTGTAAAATTCTTATGCAATACCTTGAGTTCGAATTTTCAAAGAAATATTTATTACAGAAAAAAGAAAAGTATCTTTCATCTCCTTCTTTGTCCTAAAATAAATTTCTAAAATTGAAAAAATAGACCGGTTTCAGAAATTATTCGATTCATTTTCATCGTTTATTTGAATTTTTTAATTCTCAATCAAACTATAGCGATGAGTAGGTACGCAGATTTTGATTAATAATTTTTTTTTTAATTTAAAAGAAATTTTTTCTCCCATACTATAGCCAGTCATTTTATGAGGAAAGAAATTCAACTCAAAGTGTATAGTGTTCAGTCGGATTAAGCCTGCACTTCGTTGCTTCGTAATCTCTTTCCAAACTTTACTACAGATTTTCGAGTTTAAGGTAATACGTAAACATTTAGAGGGATTCTGTACGTACCTACGCAGTATTGGATGATAAAATATGAGTTTGAAAATGAACTAATTGTAAATTGGTTGAACAGGTAAAAAAAGCTTGATTGACTATTGAGTAGAAAGTAATATCAATACAAATTAATGTTTTCAGTATCCATTCACGTGACTAAAAGTCTGAGCCAATAATAGTGAAGTTTAATTAAAAGAAGGAGAAATTTATTGTGAGCGAAAAATTAATTTTTTTACTTGTTTAATCAATTTCCAAATTGGATCAGACTTAGGTTAGAGCAAATCTTGTCGATCGGGAGCAAAATCATAAAAATCAATTGATCACTCTTCGAGGTAGCATCAATCGGAATATTGCTTTTCGAATAACTCGAAAACTACTGGGCCGATCAAATCCAAAATCCCGTCAGTTCTGAGTTAGGAAAAACTGCATCGATTGGTAAAAGGAAAAATGAAATCCGTTGATTCGTTCGCGAAATATCGTAAGACGAAAAAATGACCAAAGTCCATTCTCTGGACCTCGGGATGTGGAGATCTGGGTAAAACCCGCCTTTCCATTATTTGTAATAATTTATCTTTTTTTGAGAACGGTAAGTTGAGAAATGGATTCTGCTCATTCAATTAGTAAAATCAAAGAGAAATCGGGGGAGAGGTACATAGGCGTAATACATAATGAGAAATGGGGCCGAAGGAGAGACGTGTCTCTAATATCGTGAAAAGTGTAGAAAAAAAAAAGAAAAAAAAGGGAAAGAAATATGAAAAATGCGTTGCGGAGATACGGAGATAATAATTTGTCCGATTTGTGTAATGAAAAATATGAGTTTCGAAACGGGGAAGAAGTATAGCTCTGCGGTTCGCGTGACCGACTGATAATCAGATTTCAATAACAGATAGGAATCTACCCCGTTTTATTATTACCTAGCGGTATAACGACGATCGTATTAATCCATTTCAAATAAAACGATGAATCAAACATTGCCTGGAACCGGACAGATGTCCGTGACACTTTCAGAGCGCTATTTTCTTACAATATAGTATACGCGAGTCCGCGGAAAACAATCAATTTTCTTTATTTCAAATCCGGAAACGAACGGAACGCGAGGGATAAGAAGAAAAATGGAAGAAAAACAAGAAGAGCAAGAATAAAGCAGAAAGTTACCGGCACGAATATCACGGCATAATGTACCCTTGGGATACGGAAAATAGGGAAGGAGAAAGGGTAGGCTGGGCAGGCAACGGTTACTGAAAATATTACGTCATGTCGTTTCAGGATTTAAAACTTGTTTGTCAAATGATTAGCCTTTAAAAATCTAATTTAAAATGCATTTCGGTATGATTGCCGTAGCGAGCGGACGGAATAGGTATACCCGCACCTATAGCTAGTCTGGCGTGTCTTCCTTTAAACTGTACGTCTACGACAAGCGTCTCGACGCGACGTCTGCAATGACACCCCGTCGTACAGTGGAAATAAAAAAAGTCAAAGAAATTTGCTGAAGACAGGAAACGTCTTCTTGTCAAAACTGTGTACAGAAAAACGAGAAACTTTTTGGAGAACAAAAATAAAAAAAGCATCTACAAATATTTACCCGCATGAATTAGACAGTTTAATTCACGGCTTGGATCCAATTTTTACCTAATTTACCTAAAAAAAAATTTTTTTAAAAATGGAAAAAAAATTAGTTTCGACGCTTACAATTATATCTCTAAATTTTGTGGGGCTATTGGTTCTGACTCAGCGACAGTATATATATATTGTCTTTCGTCGAGGGAGTTTGGCCGTCTATTAGGGGTCGCAGAAACTCATCAAAGCAAAATGGCACGACGTATAGGAAAGTATAAGGTGCATCTATATTTATCATAGATATAGCTATGTAGTTGGATGGATAAATGGTACTGTTACTAAAGTTTTGTATAGCCAAGAGTCGATTGGAGTAACCGTATAGTAGCTGTAAATATCGGAGATGATAGATTAGATAAACGCTGTGACATGGAAGGAAGAAGTCGCTTAATTGCAGCCAACGGAAAATTAACTATGACAATAAATTGACCTGTGATCGCGTAGGTATTATAGGCTGGGCGGTGGAAAATATATAGGGGATTGCACGCGAGCTAGGAACCTTTGTATATACCTATAATACATATATATATATATATGTATGTACAGAATATTATCAGAAGTTATAGAAATATTTTTATCAAATGATTGATTTTTTTTTTTCTCTAATAGAAATCAAAGAAAGATGGAAAATTTCGGGTAATTAGAATTGAATCGGTTGATTAGTCTCGAATACCAATTTATATCCGTATTTATTAGCGTATGGATAATATGCTGCATATTATTATACTGAAATGTAATATAATACACAATTTTATTATAAAGGTAAATATTTTTCAATAATATTTCCCAGGGTAGTTATATATAGTGTAATTTCATCATGGGGCGTTGGATCGTAATTTCTATATGGGTTGAGCCCAGAATTCAACGTTCACTTGCCTGTATATTAGTTGAAACAAACCTAAACTGCGTGAGTGAATGGCATAAAGTAAAATATACCTCCACCGCGCGCACTGCACTGCGCTGACATGCTAGAAGTTGTTTGAAATTTTATACCCAGAGATATATAATTGGTTGAAGAAAGTAGGAGAAGGAAATAAAAGGAAGAAAATAATAGGAAAGGGGAAACGAAGATTTTTAGACACTGTCGTGGATTTACTTCCGTATTTTATTCGAATAAATTATATTCCTAACCCCCATATATCCAACGTCGCGTGTTTACCCACTGCATAACGGGACGAATCGATATACGATAATTAGTTCACTTCCGTTTCGATACTTAGAGATGAAAAAATCCGAAAATCACAGGATCTTACGTACGAAAAAATCGTCGTTCGATTCGCTGCTACCGAGAAAAAATTCTACTTCCAATTTTTTCCTCAAAAATGAACAGTATTCTTTTTATTTTTATTATTTGTTTTTTTGAATTTATTAGGAATATGTTGATAAATCGTTGCGAAAAGCTATAGGCAGGTATAAGATATAACTAATGAATAAAGTGTGTAGGTAATACATAAGTTAAACAAGTGAACTAAATTGGCTAGTTTATGCTTCTGTCTGGTTTTAATTCGCCTGGCGGTGCCTGGATACCGCGGCATGGAACATCGCGAATGGTAGGATAAATATTGCAACTCGATCCGTCTAATAGTTTATAGAATCAACCGCAGGACGAGGACTAATTAGCGACATGCACATGCGGATGTCTACAGCCAACGTCGAAGAACTAAGAACTAAGAAGAAGAAGAAGAAGAGGAAAGGGGAGGAGGGAGAGAAGGAGACGAAGAAGAAGAAGGAACGTAGAACTATTAACCGCGAATTAAACGTTTGGATAATTGAAATACTTACGACAGCTATTAATACTAACGGCGCTTGAATATAATAACGATAACGTATAATCGTAGCTCTTTTGTAAAGTCGCGTGGAAGTCGTTAATTCGAATCGTTCCGCCGTTAATTATAATCAAGTATAAGCTGTATAATCGTTTTATCGGTATACAGTTACATATAGAAAAATAAAAGTACTTTCCTACACTTAAGGACTAAATATTCACGAAATAAGATCCATGCATCGCAACGTCACGATTTTATCTACCGATGCGGAATTATTCGACTTCGAAATCCTGTTTAATAATAATTTGACAAATTTCGTCGGGCAGAACTTAATCCTTCTTTTCGAACTAACGATAAGTTAAGTGTAAAAAATAAAGCGAATAATTTCGCGCGGGTTATATACACATGGATATAAATATACGCATAAAACAGTGCGTGTTCGACAGTGGTTGAGGAGTTGGCTAGAAACTAGCTGCCTTCTTCTGGTGGCCATATTCATTTAATACCCAAAGCCACTTCCAGTACGGAGGCGTCTCTACCGCGGGGGTGATATCGCGGTACTTATACGCTATAAGGCATCGTGAAATTGCGACGGGCCCGCAAAATGGCGTGTCACACGGCTGTTAATCCTCCCGCGTCTACGTGAGTACGCGTCCCTTCTACCATACCTACGTAGCTATCACCGTACCGGAGTGTGGCTCTGACTATGAGAAAAGTTTAGCCGAGTCGCGCGCGCTTTGGCGATACGAGAACGAGCAGCATCGCGGAGGTTTGAGACCTACGTGGCGCGAAGCTCCCGAAAGCTTCTCTTGACTCGGGTGACGGGCCCCGGGAGACCGGAAGTAGCAGTGTAGTTTGGGTATCCGTTTAATGGCGGTCGTACGAACTGCGATTGGCTGGTTTAGCGTGCGAGGCGTCGCGAGTTCGTTAGAGTTTTGCTTTCGTTGTTTTCCTCGTGATTGTCTCGTGTTTCGTACCCGTTACTTTCATGCCCTCCCTATGCGAACTACCGCGACACGACACACGACACACTGCTGTAGACAAACCTACTTCCCAGATGGAAACGAGTTTCACCTTTTATCAAATAATGCTATATAGGTCCGCGATATGAGGCCGAAAAACCCTTTTTCTAACGTACGTAAGATTTTAGCGTTCTTTTCACCGATTAATCGGGACAAAAGAAGGCAAAAGAAATTAAAAACGCCCGCTACGCCGAGAAGCGTTCATTTTATATATTTTTTTTTTTTTTTTTTGTCCGCTAAAATATTTTTCAATATTCCGAGAAGATTCTATATGGAATAGATACATGCAATGTCACACCAAAAAATTAGCTTTTTTCTTCTTCTTTTTTTTCGGAGATAAAAATCTTAAAAATTATCCGACATGTATATAATTGAATCGATCTGGTATTTCACTCACCTTTGATGTGATTCTGCCAGGCAAGGACTCCGCATAATAAAGCTAGTGTCTTGCCACTGCCTGTTGGACTCTCTAGGAGACAGTGCTCCTGCTTTTTGCAACCCTGGATCAGCTGGAAAGGCGACGAACATTTCGTTGAATAAGTATGTCGAAGTGAGAATTTTAGCATCTGAACGATTTTTGACCGATAGAATTTCGAGTGTCGAAAAATGACAGAACGCTGAAGAGTCAATTAGGTATGGAGTTCGTTTTTCAAACCGGATTTCAAGATTTCAATATCTCAACAGATTTGAAAAGATTTTATAGAACTTCGTAAGATTTTTCAACAGGTTTCAGATATTTCGAAGATTTTTTAAGATTTTGCATGTTTCCGTGGTTTGCGAAAAAATTTCGATCAGACTGAATAACTTTATACAGGAATTTGAAAGATTTCAGAGTATTTTTAATACAAGATCGAAACTTCGAGGATTCGAATACAAGGATTCCAAGTAATTCATAAGTTTTCAAAAGATTTCATCAACTTTCGAAATTTATCATTATTCCAAATGATTTTAAACATTTTAAACAATTTTACAGTAACTGAAAAGATTTCACGATTTTTCAGAATATATCAAAGATTTCACAAAATTATGGGGACTCCAAAAATTCCAACTTTATAGGTTTCGAGGATCTTTAAAAGGTTTCTAAGACTTCAAATAATTAACATGGTTTTCAAGACTCCATATAATATTTATAACAATTTTAAGAATTTTTCTCACAAGCTTTTAAAAGATTTTCAAAATTTCACAGGATTTTTATAGGACTTTGAATTATTGCAATTGACTTTCTACACTTTCAAAGAATTCGAAACGCACATGATCCTGAAGTTTCATTCATAGCTCAAATATTTCCTAAAAGTTTCCAAAGATTTTGAAGATTTCTAATATCTTCAATATTTGACAATACGATTAAAAAATTTCCTCTAACACATCAGACATCGGAAATATTTCAAACAATTTCATACAGGATTTAATATTGCAAAAGACTCGATAAATTTCCGAAGATATTCACACAAAATTGAATGCAGATTTGTCAGCTGTTACAGAGCCCCTCGAAAAATGGGAAAGAAAATGTATACATCTTCGTACAAAGTGTTGAAAATTACCTTACTCATAACTGCGATTTGTGACGGATACGGTTTGACCGGAAACTTGACTTTGACGCCAGATATTTGAAGTTCTACATGTTCCACTTTCTTTTTAACCTCCGCCCCCTCATCTTCCAAAGTCATTGTGATATGTTTCAACGATTTTCTGCGTCTCGAGACAGGTGTTTCGTCAGAATTAACTGTAGAATCGGACGCGATCGAGTCTGACACATGTTCGCCTTCATCTTCTCGAGGAGAATCATCAAGATCAGATTTCTGGCCTCTTGCAGCAGCGAAACTACCAAGAATTTGATTTTTCTTTGCTCCATCCTGCAGCTTTACTCTCCAATTAAATAATGGACCTTCGTTTTTCTTCGCACGAGGTAATCTGCGGGATTTACGAGACTTTTTATTCGTCATCTGCGATCCTGAACCAGAGCCGGAAGCTTCATTTCCAAGTTCTCTGGCGTTTGATTTCTTCTTCTCAAAAACGTCATCGAAATCATTGTCCTCGTTGTTATTTTTCAGGTTCACGTTCAGTATAACTTTTTTGAAATAAGTTTTCACACTTTCAAGCGGAGGCCGGTTATACTGCGGGTTTAAAAAGCTCGGTGGTTCTTCAATCTCCATTTCTGTATATTCCAGAGCTTCTCGTTGCGAATCAATCTCGCACCATTGCGTGCTATCCTCCGTCTCAATTCTATCAATTTCCGTTGCATTGTTTGACGCCGAACTTTGCTCCGTCAATGAATCGCTATCATCGTTTGTAATCTCCCCGAATTCCGCTTCTTCACTGCCTCCAATTCCAAGATTCAATTTTTTCGACATTCTGTGAACAATCAACGACAATATTCCAGATCTAAAACTGCACTTTAAACACTCGTGAAATTATCATGAAATTTAACAGCCAGAATTTTTCAACCGTTATGTAACACGAATAGAAGTTTCAAGTTTCCCATTCGGTGCTAAAGCGTAAAACCAGAAAACCTGTTCATAGAGATTCATTGAGTCCTTTAAACCGAGCTTTCGGTGATGTGGGATATTTCTCTTCGGCATAGTATCTGTCAGAGATATTATACTTTTTCTTGTAATTTATAACCCCTGCATTTACCTGCATCTTGAGTGAATTGCCTCGTGGGAATAGAAATGCATGTCATGTCATGTGGTACGTGTGGAGTGACGATAAACGTCACGCTGGGTGATGCCCGTGTAGTTATAGGTATACTCGACGACACAAATAATGGCGATACAAAAAAGAAAGAGAAAAAAAAAAAGAGGACAAGAAATTGCAAAAATATTATGACAATAACCGAAACTAGCGTTTCGGAAGATATTTTGCACATGGCATTTCTCGTCACGCTATTACCAGCTGGTATAAACTCTTCTTCACAATGTTGTGCAACGGGAGGGTGTAATATACACTTTCTCGACAATTTGAGTACCGAGAATGACTGTCCTGTTATTAAGTATACGCAGTGTAATTAGGTTTCCTTCGAATATTGAGAACTCGTAATACAGTCTACCGAATTTCTCGCAGTTGGTATTACCCAACGATTGTACAAAAGCTACTCTTTCTATTTATACTAAAAATTGGTAAGCTTAGAAAAAATATTCTAATGACTCGGTGTTTCACACCTCATCAATACTCATCATCAAAAATGACTTCAGATCTTTTACGATAACCACTTTTTCTTCAGTGGAATTAATCTATGTAAGGGAAGGTCCATAAAATCTCAAATAATTCTGAATTATGTCTCGAAATACTATTAACCAGCTGTGAAAGAATTGGGTCAGTATAATATTCTTCCACGGCTTACCAGAGATTCAAAAAATACACCCTCAACCGTGGAAAAGGTTTATCTTAATTAGAGCAGATTTGTGTAGTGTACATTCTAGACCATAAACGCAATGGTTGAAAAATGAGATCAAAGTACGAAAATGATGAGTATGAATGTGTCTGACGTGTGAACTATCGAGACACTGATCGGAGTTACGGATTAGAAATCATAAAAATATAACAATAATCAAATCATTTAATATGGACTATTTCGGATATATTTGTAATGTAATTGTGCAATCGCACCGGGTTTTATTTAGATCACACGAAAGCCACTTTCGTATCTGAGATCTGAGTGTTTTTATCCAATTTTTTAGAAATTTTGACTCTGGTGTAGAACGTACACAAGACAGAACTGATTTAATTATAGGCGAATTTCCCTCGAACGTTCAATGAATATTGTCAGTATTTCTAGTATTTTAGTTATCGGGTTGCCTGTGTTGAAGTTATACCTATAATTCTGAAGAATGATACAAAACTCGTTTACAACGCTTAATCAATCCTCTTCTGTATTTTACTGTATGGATTTTAGGTTACCATCACTTGTAATTAATCGAAGAAAAAGAAAAGAAAAACATCGATGATGTAGTAGATGCCAAGTCATACTATTCCATGAGTGAAATTCGACATCATCAGTCCGAAAAGAGATATTGATAAGCTGTAAATCCATGGATAATGAAACAACGATCAAAATAAATGAGTAAAACTAACCTCAAAACTTCACTTTTCGGCTAATACTCACGTAGAAGTCGCAGGAACAGTTTGCCTTCTATACGTGAGTACGAAATATACACAGACGATGAATAATATCGCTGTTAAAACGAGTAACATCACTTAAAAACCACAACTGTTTCGATAAATTCGCAAACACCGAATGTAAACATTGAGGTTAGCTCTCGTAAGACAGGCCGACAGGCGGAACAATTGGCGCGACTTTCGTTCGTCTCTCGATGGTCGGACGTCGATGCGATCGACCTTCGCGCGAAACGAGAGTCGATAGTCACTGAGCGGCCCGGGGATATAGTAGATAGACACTGTAGTACGTAAATACGTACGACGCGTTCGAAATTCGAAATACCTACGCTACGTAGATCTATATTAGAAGTAGTCTAGTTGATGGTGAATTGAAAGTGTTATTTTACAGAGACTCTGACTGCTCAAGTTTCGTTTTAAACTATCAGATTCCTCCGAAACAAAAGGCTAGTCTAGTTCGGAGACAGATATATTACAAGGTTGTGTGTGTATCTAGGTATATTGAATCGTTAATCTCATTGCGCAACAACAACCCGCTTTTGACGAGCACTTTATTATCCTTTCAAGGTCCCGGGTCAGAATTTTTACGGATATAATAACACCATCGGATTTGATCGACGATTTTATCGTAATTCGTTTCATATTTATGTATTTAATTGTTTTACTCATTCATACGTCATTTAAAGAAGACATTACATGTGTTGTAACAGATTTTTTGAATCCAACAACGACGGAAATCGAATCGGTACACGTAACCAAAGCGGTTGTAACATATATGTACACCTAATGCTAGTTAATTCAAATTTCCTCCACGGAATTCTTGATACCTTCAATCCACCGTGACATTTAGTATTCAAGGGGCAAAACAATCTTTAAATTTAGGTAACGGGGCGTAAGTTATGTATCCCTATAGTATGGGTTACGTATGTACGTATCTATTGCCTGGACTACGGCGCGGGCGTCTACCCCATAAAACGAATCCAGACTATAGAAGCCTACGTATATCCGTGGATGCGATTGAGTGTGGGGTTCGGTTTCATTATTGTGAAATGCGTCAAATTGCTCGTGCAACACCCCTCCCCTGTATGACCATTATATGTGAACCGAAGTACTGGATTATAAATCACCATAAGAGTTTATCGTCTATATGATTCAGTTTGTCAAATTTTAAACGGTCAAAGGATAAAGGATCACTTCTCACTTTATATCTCACTCCCCAATTACAGTCGATAAAAAATGTTCAAGAATATGAATTCAGTAATTCATTACCCACCCTAGGTAACACTTTGAAGAACACATCATCAGCAACTATAAGCATATCTCACTCATATTTGTACATATATTTATATCACTGTTAATATTCTTTTTATTATGTTATATTGTAATGATATTGTCAATAAACAGCTATAATCTATGCGTACTCTGAATTCAATAAGCTATCTATCCAATATTTGTAAGAGTTTCCGATTCATGGATATCGATGCATATGGTCGAGTTATCGATATGAAATTTAGAAAAATCTAAATGACGAAGCGGTTTGGGGCCTGGGAGAAGAAAAGAAGAAACAAGGTGGAATACTCTGAATTTAGGATCACCCTGCAGTACCATGTTCTGGAAGGACATTCCTCTTATCTTAACCAGAGACGAAATATGAAATATAAATAAAACATATTCTTACTACAGCATGCAATAAAAATGTGGGGAGATAAAGGGACTGCGCTACGCATACGAAATTTTCTTTGAGGACAAGGTCCAGCTTCTCCCGCGTCCATGCCAGGCAGTGATTGCTGGGCCGCGGTCAGGAGGCGGCCACGAACAGAAATATTTTTATTTCCGGGGGGTTACGCTTTATATTTACGGTCGCCCAACAATAGGGCCGATTTCTCATGCTTTCGTTTCGCGGGGTTTTCCTGCGAGAGGTATTTTCATAATATCAGCGATTTGTCATTCCCTTCGTCCGCGGCACTGCCACTGATGAAATCGGACGTTTCGGGGTGACCCCTCGCTCCATACTTCGCTCTACCGCAAGTTACTATATCCAGAAACCAGTTTCGAAAAGACTTTCTTAACCACGAGGAAGAACGTTCACAGCAGTGATTGATGCGACGCCAGACGCAGTGTCACCTGAACAGTTAATACATTTTTCGTTTCGATCTTACGACTTAGGAGTCGGGAACAAACGGTGATTCTTCATCCCGAACTTTACCCCCCCAAAAAAAAAAAACAATTTCAAGCTCGTTGTCTTATACTTGCTAAAAAGATCGTTAAATCCCGTTAAAAGCATTCGAGTATTTGCTTGAATATTCTCGGATTGAAGTGAAGACATATGTTAGATATTCAAAGTCAATCAAACCTCACGGAATTTTATACCGATTGTATAATATGGTGGCGATTTTCTGATCAATCGATGTCTGCTCCGAAGAAAAAAATGACTAATCATCAACCCCTGAAAACGTAGATAGTCGCCATGAAAGACTATAAAGACTATCAACTAATTTCCCCGCGCTGGTGCACTTAATTAAGAGCTGTATCTGCTCACCATCCGTTTATCGGTAGCTCCAAAAATAATTGTCTCACAGGGGACCATCGGCTCCTGTATTGACTCCTTGATAAGATAAGACTGCGGGGTTGACTGCGTATATCGATAGATAAACATCTATTAGACGACACCACACGTACATCGCAGAATAAACCAGCTATAGGTACGAACAAACACACCGATATCGGTGTGCTAGGAACGCCCCGATGGACACGTTCGACTGTGTGCAAATCCAACTATAGATTGTGAACTCTTGATGCAGGGGGAGGTTCGAATAATTCGAAACGATGTCCAGGACTATCGTGAAAAGTAAAACAAAAGTATCATGCTGGCTGGGGATTTTGCCCAAGAGTTCCACCCTTGTTTAAGAACTTGATCGAAGTTAAGTTTTGTCTATTTCTTAATACCCTCTTCACTTTTTTCTGGGCTGACCTTCTTCCTTTACTTTTGATTTCGGTGTGAATCAGTGCAGCATACTCCTGGCAGTGTTAAAGTTCCGGAGTCTTACACTCCGCGAAGTAAATCCTTACGTAAATGAATAATGCATAAGTTGGTGATACGAATACCCTATAGATAGGTGGAAAATGGGATTTAAGAAAATTGTAAGCCGCTAGGCTTCCTGGTGCGCAGTACAGCTCAGGGTCTTTGGACAATAATTTCCCGGCAGTCGAGCCTTCAAAAGTGGTAGTGGATGTGGAAGGACATCGATCAGATGTGATCACGCTGGAATTAGCCGTCCCTAGCAGGAGCCAGGGCCAGCCTCCCACCCCTGAAGCTAGTATTCCCTTTTTCATTGAACCCCGGAAAAAGGCGAGCGGACAAACAAAGAATCGACGTCGTCGGGTCGACCACCCCTATACATGCGCCAGGAAAATCTATGTATACATTATACATTAGGGTGGTCCAGAAACCTGAACTTTTCATATTTTTCAATACTACTGCCTCATTGAGCATCAAAAAATGGATAAAATCTGAAAAAGTTGAGATAACACATTCGAGTATAAACAGAAGACTGAATGTTCGGATTCGGGTTCGTGAACGAAGCGAACTGTAAATATTAATCCACTGACTTCAGCATTCGAGGCCGCACTGGCTTACATACGTTTTTACTGCTAGATGCGTTTGGGAATTTGAATACTGTAAAAAATCGGCGGATATCTCCGTATTTTATCAGTTTCCGACTTTGAGCTCGTAATTTAGTTTGCCGAGTGTAACAACCATGAGGAAGTTGACTGTCTCAGAGCTTGCAATATCCCCGTAAAACAGTGTCGTGGTTGAGGATAAATAGGGCGACAACTCAGGGATATGGGGTTTAATGACAAAAAGCTTTCGGTTTCGGGTAGGAGGGTAGCTGTCACGAGGAAAACGACGGAGACCTCCCGCTGGGTAATAAGTTTAGCTTCCTCGGCTAAGATCATAAACCAGGCTGCTACGATTTTGGCGCAGCGTGATACTGTGTTCCTCGCTGTTTCCTCCACCGCCTTCACAGTTCACCCGTTCCGATGTTCACTATCCACAAATTGGAGATGTTCCTCCATCCATTTCTGTCGTTATGGTTTCACCTTACTGATTTATCGCCTCGATGCTGTGTCACGGAATAAAAACCGTACTAACTGTTACGCGGCATTTCATCAGTACCTGTTAATCTTCTGATCTCCTATTCGGAATCTCCAGATAAGCTCCGAGCTCTGAATCTCTAGACTATCCTTCGAGCCCCTCTAATCTACTCATGGTACGAAATTCCCGACTCCCGGAAGTCGTACGAACTTCAAAATGCCCGGGCTTCTGGTGTGGGATGAAGAGGAGACTGTGTCCCTCGGTGGAAGTTATTAGGGTGTGATTTGATTTCCGAATTTGTCGCGAAACCGCCGTGACCCCCACCCCCGGTTACATATCCAGGGCGGTTAAATGGCCGGTGCAAAAAAGTCATAAAATAAGTTATAATTTGGCGCACACGGCACGGCGTCGAGCGGTGCTCAATGTCCCGTGTGATCACTGCATCTCACTTCGCTGAACTTCGCCCCAAACTTCTAACGTCACCCTATTTCTATGAGAGAATTGGGATAGCCAGCAGCATCGCCTAGTTCTTATTTCCTAAGGACGTCAGAAGCTATGGCCTGTCGTTTGAAGTTAATTAGAAACAACAGGAGTTAAGACGAAGGGCTGCAGGGCGAACAGTATCTCCAAGGATAAACTTCAAATTGCATCCTTCGAAGAATATAGATGCTTTTTCCGCTCGACTGGTCATCGCTCACATTTCACAGTATAGGTAATATCGCCTGGAACAATGATCGAAACTCCGGCAATTAGCACTCCTTCAATAATAGTGACCTGATCGCATTGCAGATGTTGAAAAGAGTATCCTTCCATTGAAAGGTTTGATTGCTACATATTGTTGACGTGAAGCTAGTTTTAGGAACGGTTTCGGACGAGCGATTTTTATCGTGGGCCAGACCGGGTCGCCGGAATATGCAAACGTGGTTAACCATCGGAACCGATATATTTAACTGGATACCATTAACGGCTTCGGGTATTGAGAGTCTTGTTAAATGCAGGACCAAGGTATAAGGACGCCCCGTCGATTGGTGCGGCCTAGAGTTTAGAGACCCATACTATTGCTATGAGCGGGCATAAATGTCAGCAAAGAAAAATGTCACATGGGGCACGAATGTCAATGCCACACTACCGCCCACAGGTTAAAGGTCAGACGTCTAGTTCAGAGATGAATAAATACAACCACCGAAGAAAATGTATTGAAAATTAATTTAAAACGACACTGAGACCGGGGCAAGTTCTTCCCGCCTTTCTATCACTCATACAATAATTCAAATCTTCAATGAAACGGGCTTCGATAATCCAGCATTTGTTGAGCGTTGGTTAAGCCGCGTTGCGCCGCTTGCCAGGCGGCTAGACTCACGATCAGAAACGTCAAAGTGGTTTATAGGTGGTAATGGAGACCTATAAACGCCGGAAAGAAGTAATAATTTGTAAGGGCATCCCGTTCTTCACGCTGGACGACCACATATGTCGTTACGTCTGACTCAACGCCGTTACAAACGCACGTTGGTTTGTTGGCCCTCCGAACTACGATACGTCGAAGAAACAAAACAGATATAAATAACAAGTCAGGCACGAAGAGTACTGGTACCCATACAATCTGTCGCATACATTCTTGATTCTATACCTACACGTGATATACCTAGTTTCCTGGTACATCTGTACTACAGATACCTAGATATCTGGTTACAATTGACATATGGAACGGCTTCCTTTCTTTCTTTTCTTTCCAAGTTGTTTGGATGCGGATGGAAGTTTACCTGTCGATCTTGTCATTCGGTCTACTCATCCTGTCCTCATCCAATTGATTGATTTCTACATTGAAATTGGAAGATTCTGGATGGATCTGCAGCATGCTGATGATCGAGCCAGGAGAAGGTATGCCCAGTTCTTGAAGGCTATAAATCTTTGACCAATCGAGGGTGTGGTCAAACACACGAGGAAGTTGCACCGCGTGGTGGCGCTGGTTTCACCCCAGTGACCCCTGTCACGACCCCCATGGTCGATCCATAAGACTTCCGCACCCCCATCCCCTCGTCTCCACCCTTGACTGCGAGCGGGACACCGGACAAACGACTATACTGGTCAAACACGAGTAGACCGTACACATGTACGTGTTATCCCATGTATACGACATACGGCGACGTCAATGCCACTGCCCAGGCCGTTTCCTCGAAAGGGGAATCCCTAATTCGCTGATTTATTTGCGGGAATAATCGCTCGAGTAGAAACAGACTACACTATACGTTGCTAATAATTGAAAAGTTTACTACAACTCTTTGTAACATGAAGAGTTCTTCCCTTAATTGGCAATGCATACACATACGTATGTCCCCCGCATGAAGCCGGGTGAGAGAAATTTCACCGGCTACTCGGAGAGGTAGGGGATCGACAGGTAAGGTAGGTGTGCGGATCGGGGAGCTCGAACGAGCCATTATAGTGACAGAAATTAGGTGGCTTTATTTCCATATCGTAATGTCTGGCTTCCGCTTGATATTAAGCTTGAACGGTGCATTGATGCCATTTATACCATTGAGGCCAGTTAGCCCATTTCGAGGCTCAGGCCAGGTGTTAAATTGTCTGTGACGAGGCACTTCCACTTCCAGTTGCACCGCCACCTCCGGGTCGAAGTGGCGAGTATGAGGCGCGGGAAAAAAAGGGTAATCGTTCTAAATTGGGCAGAAAAACGGGCCTCCAAATTCGAAATATGTATTACCGAGTCGAGTCCCGGCTATAAACGCGGCTATTATACCCGTGTTATTATATCATCCAGACATAAACCAACCACGCTTATTACCTGTCAGGACTGTCAAGTCACTATGTGATTTTACAATTTCACACTTTTCCCACAAAGGGCCAGGAATTGACTCGTCAGTTTCCTTCCACTATCCACGGCCTATGATATACCTAATCGGCCCTTTCGTCTACCGACAGGGCCTCCATGATCGATCGCTGTGATCATCTGGACAGAGAATCAACTCTCGGAGTAAATTTCAAGTCATTTTAACAGCGTCTGACGAGAAAATTGAAGAGGAACCATCTTCACGGAATCAGATACAAACGAGAAGTTAAAGACACTGCAGTCGCAGTCACAGCAGCCGTTCAAGCTCGACTGGACAATTACGGAAACGGCGATGTTAATGTTTTAACCATGTATCGCGGTTTAGCTGCAGTAATGAGGCGAGATAAGACCCTCCCGTTTGGCCCCAATGAAAACCCTCGGCAGGACGATACCCACACATAAAACCCTGGGCCTTTTAACAGCCCCACTGGCCCACACACGGAACTGGGGCCCGCATTCATGATACTATTACTACTATTTCACTTTGAACGCAGAATTATTCCTTTACGAGGTGTGCTCACCTACTGTGACTAACAGCGCGACTAGCGACGGAGCCAAGTCAATCTTGAATTGGATCAAAAGCCTTCTCTGCGAGGAATGATGAACAATTTCAACGAAACCAATTGCGTGTTAACTGATCAGCTTGAGAATTATTTCTTTCGAAATTTCAACTTCACTGAGGAGTTGGTTAGACTTTGAGCCCTCGGGCTTTGAGAGGGTTGAATAAACTGGTCAGAGAATTTGATCAAGGGATGGCGATGGCTCGGGTCTGTCGCTAGAGCTAGTGTGCTCGGCTAATATGCATATCCCGACGACGTTTGTGTGGCGGATGGAATTATGGGTGAAAAGGCGTAAATTGGGGATACGTTAGACAGCTCGCAGCTGCTGTACGAAAAGGGCAGTCAGACATGAGCCGAAGCACGTAGTTTTAATACGCGTCCATCTTCCAGATAAGGATCACTCCTCACTTCGTCCGGTTTGAAAGCGTCCGAGGATATGAGGATACCGCGAGATAGTCGTATAGAAAAGCGTGTATTCCAACAGTGGGCCAAATACCGTCGTTCCTCAAGAATTATGTAACGCTTTCTTACTGTATACAACAATAAAAGTTAGGCTTACCGGAAACGTGGTACAAATTAATACGCACGCCATCATTTTAGGAGAAATAGAGAGGGAGGGAGTTCCGGGTACGATTATATACATATATCGCGACGCGTATTACCTATGTTGGTATGCAAGGCTTGCTGGGATTGGACGTGGTGGTATACAACTTATAATTGCTGTGTGATCTCACAATCAGACATACAGTTCTAATTGTCCGGTGCAAGGGAGGGGATCCAGAGATTTAATCAAGATGCGTGACGTTTATATGGTATAACCACAGGTTATTTTCTATATTAACATATATACATGTACACATAATGGTAGAAACCAAAGTTGACAAAAAATTGCTCATTCTTTGCCCCGGGAAACCTAATTAATGGCCTCTTTGTTGCCACTAACCCAAACTTAATTCACATGACATGACGAACACGAGCTATCACGACGAGAACCCAGTCTTCCGTGTCTAGATTTCGCTACACTACTTATAGGAGAACGAGAAAAAAAATTTACGTTGCGATTACCCGGCAGTCATTTCCGGATATATATCTACTAATAGAGAAGTTCCTTTCAGATAAGAAAAAAAGAAACCCCCTCAACAGGTTTAAATCATCGTGATTTTAATTGCACTGTTACGCTGTAAAAAAAATTTCTATTCTCTCCGGTTCTTTCGCATATGATTACCAGTATTTCGGAAACGTTATTGAAAATATGGATATTTGCCCGGGGTATCACAGGCTGGATCGATCACTGTGAAGTCGTCAGAAAACACAGACTACGGGCACAAGGCCAGCCCATGGCTTAATTTATTATCAGGGATCTTAAACACAGTAAAACGATAAGCTAAAATGACGATCAAACAGGACATCGGCGCTCATCGAAATATTATATGGGCCGCCGATGTCGCCGCGGATGTTTCCCAGCTTGGTACCTGCTGTCACCGTCATCGGGGCTCTCTTTTTCCTTCTCCCTTTCTCTCTCTCTCTCTCTCTCTTGTTTCGCCTCCCTTTTCTCTGCGGCTAAAGAGACAACGGAGACGACAGGTTAACTAGACATTGACGAAGCAATTACACCCGAACGAGGAGGCATCCTCATAATTTAATTTAATAGCGATCGACGGGACCCGGTTGGCCCTGCACTCATTCACCCTGCGATACTTCGTACCGGGGAAGCCCACTGGCTCTATGACTACAGAGATGATATTTTTACCCGTTCCTGAAAAGGGATCAGGGATTACTCAGCCGCTAATGGACGAGAGCCCATGATTTACCTGATCGAAACAATTCTTAATTCTATATTCGTACCATTCCGATCGATCATCACGTCACGCGGCTATAACTTCGAAGCTAACAATCCAAATGGCTCTGATTACAAGGGAGAAAGTAAATTAAATATCTCGCATTTCATTATGGCGTATAAATTCAACGTATTTTATTGATCATAGTTCCATACAATATAATGGGCCAATGTTTTTCCGACGAACAGACAATCACATTTAAAATACACGAACATAAGGAAGACCATTCGTCTAAAATCTGAGTAAAGAGCTTCTCCAGCTATTCTTGACATCGTATCTTATCGATCTTTGATATCAGTACGAAATTTCTCACCAAATTCTATACTTACCCAGATCTTGTCCATCTTCTCACCCCGGATCGGCGATACAAACATTCCTCCCTTTATATCTCATCTCTCTTAATATATAAAACAGACAAAAATCCAGCTCGCAAGTATCAGCCGAGTCGAGCAAACTTCGACAAAATGCCTATGAAGGTATTATACCGTAGTGAATATCCGCCGAGGCTTGACACGGAGACACGGAAACAGTTTTAAGAGGCTTCCCGCATGTCGTGTACTAGCAGTAATGTCGCGTTTAGGTGCGTTACACACGGTAAATATGTGGAGCGAAAAAGCCTGCGCAAAAGAAATCCGATGTACGATGAAAAACGTCGGGTGTAGCGATATTGCCGAACTGCGTGAATGTAGTCCGGCTAAATTTGATTCGGTTTGAAAATCTTGAGCGGTTAATTTTCGCGATAATCTTGAGCAGTGTGAAGGTAGCTTTATTAAGTACCAACGGACAACGGCTTCTTGGCAAAGCACAAAACCGTGAATGTCGTCCGACCGGACATCTGGGCGGCAATTACGTTAAACAGTGTGCGCGAGCTGGCTCGAGGTCTGAGGTGCTAGTTGACTCGGTGTACAAACGCACTTATAAACTTTGTGCCATCACGTGCAGTGTCCACGGAGCGTCATTACCCGCCTATATAGTTCTTATTTATTACGCCTTTTACCTGCTGCAGGTCAACAGCTGTGCCCCTCTGAGTAGTTTCACAGCTCACAAATACCGATGCAACACGCGAGCTGAAGGCTGAAGGCTGAAGGTAGGGACGGACGTACGAACGGACGTCGCAAGATATCTTTCAGGTGGTTACATGTATACTTATCTGACGGCTTTGCCGACAAATGCACGTGTTTCGTCGCCGGGGACTCGAATCGTTCGGGGACGAACGAAGATCCCGAAGATGAACGTCGGAAGCAAAATGTCCGTTTATTTAGCGTTCAATTTCCTCGGGATAAGAATCGCGTCTCTTTTGTTCAAACGAACAAAGACCTACGTTCCAGAATCCCGCGAGATAACCGAAAGAATCCTGAGAACCAGATTCCTCGGATGATGCCAACGACTCCTTGGTTATAGTATATGTATGCTCCGCCGATTCCCGCGCGAAATTCTCGACTGCAGCCAACAGCGCCTGGCTCGGTCTCCGAGGACCTGCAGCAGGAAGAGTTGGACGAACGGGAGGACGAAGGAACTCGCAGTTCTGGGCACACTCACGTTACGTTACGTTACGTTACGTTGCGGACTTCACGATATAACTGAATAAAAGATGAGCTTCACACCGCTGCTTGTCCGCGAAACGACGCAGCGTTTTTACCTCGTTTCGCCGACACTATGCGGCGTCGCGTCGCGGTCAGTTCGCGCGATACACCGCCTTAATAAAGTCCCTTCTGATCGGGAAGGAACGAGGATATACGGGACGTTCAACGCTTTGGGATCCAACCGCGGCCCATGATCTGACAGAAGAAACTCTGAGGTCCTTGTTCAATGTTAAGGAGCCGCGTCAGCCGAAAAGAGCGACACACGCGCTCATCGAATTTCAGTTACTGAAGTCCGGACTCCAGCCCCAAAGTGGATAAAGAATTGTTGAAAATTTTAAGGACGTAATATCACCAAATTTTTCTGGTTATATCTACAAACCAATGCACGCCCCTTGATTGTTCTTCCTTTCTGCAGTGAATGGAACAACAGATTTCGCGTCCTCATTAAGGACGAAAGGTTGGTCGGTACGTTCGTTAGTCCCAGTGTCCTAATGACGGCGTGGCTTAAGGTGGGAAAAATTAATTGACCAGGGACTGAAATACAGCCATCATCGCAATAGGTCATCACCGCGATCGTAAACGAATTGGAGGTTTTCAAATGAGTTTGGCGTTATAAAACGATCCTTCTAATCCTCGCGCCGTAAACCTTCGTTATAAGGCCCAATTAACACGAGGCGTGTGACTTCGGTATTGTAAAGTCCCACAGACCCTTATTTGCCCTTGTGTAAATCCTATTACCAATAAAACCCGCGCGCGTTCACCATAGGATATTTCGATTATTACTTCTGACCGGCTTTGGTTCTCCTCTCCTCTTTTCTTTTTTCCTTCTTCTCCTTCCTTTCGCCATCCGTAATTTTTTCCGTATTAAAAAAAAGTCGCTTTATCACTCGGATCGGGGAGAGCGGTAGTGATTGATATGTACGCAAGCGAAACTAAACATGTCCGAGAATGCAGCCAGTTTGAGTTAGGGTCGTATTATTTTAATAGGCAAAGGGTGTCCAAGATCTGAACGATAAGGGGACTGGTGTTATTTAAGGGTTTTTGTACAGTTACTTCTTCGCACGGGAGTAGAATTATAATGACACTGAAAGTGTACGAAGCGGGTTTGAATATTATAGTACGTGGACCCGAAAAAAAGCCGCGTAACATTCCTGTACGCAACGACGCAGCGTATACCTAGTACAGCATATGTATACAATGTGCGCCTAACCCGAGCCCGAAATACGGCCGTAAACACCTCCGTAGATAAATTATATCGTAGTCATGGCGTCTCGTCGTTCATCAGGGATGCTGGACAGAATTCAAATTAATCCTAGTTTCATATTACCCGAAGAACAAGCGGTCAACCGTCGTAAAGTATCAGGATCAAATGATGATTGAAACTGAATCATAAGGTGCGGGCTATCTTCTTCTCTTTCAAAAGGAAAACGATCCTCTTCATTCAATCCCCTCGATTCGATTTGTAACCATTTTATATTTAATAAACTTTAATATCATGTGTCAAAGATAAACATATATATATATACAGAGATGATCTGTGGAAAGTTATAAGCCGTGTGGGTAGGCAACCGGTGATACACTACGAAATGGCAACGCTGTCGATGCGAGAGTCGAATAAGTCGAATGACCGTATCTACAGACGACGTAACGGCAGCTGTCATTCTGCGGCTCTCATGTTGTTAGGTTAGAATGAGAGTTATAAATAATTGTCAGATTTAGATTTTGTAATCACAGTTCTTTAATACAACGGTAAATATTCTTTCTTAAGAAAGTGTAATGGGTTATTCAGGTAATTGCGGATGTCAATATCGGTTTATTTCGAACATTATTAGGTTATAACCCCGCAGAATGACAACTGCCGTTACGTCGTCTGTAGATACGGTCATTCGACTCATTCGACTTATTCGACTCTCGCATCGACTACGTTGCCATTTCGTAGTGAAACACCGGTTGCATACCCACACGGCTTATAACTTTCCACAGATCATCTCTGTATATACATAATACGAAATTATGAAATAAAAATACAATCATGTAGATATTAACGACAAATTTCAGTTTATTCCTAATTTTCAGTCAATATTCATGAAAACGCAAAGAAACCAAAAAAACAGACGAACATTGAAATCCAAATTTAAGCCACGATTCTAAATCATTGGCAGTCCTTTTTTATTTTGAAGTTACGTCCTTGGCGTCTAGTCCAATCGTAAGGAGCGGGATTTCTTCAACGTAATAAGGATGCTGTGGAACCGCGCAAGCGCAGAACCCACTGTGACGTAATGCGCGCGCATTTCGAACCGAGTGTTATCGCACGTAATTCAAAAGAATGGAAAGCTTGAGTTACGTGCATCAAACAATTAGAAGCGCTTCGCTTCTGATCAAGGCGAGGCGTTATATTCTCGGGAGAAGATTAATTTTTGAAATGACTGCAGCTTTCTTATCTTTTCACGAATGTTTACCAACGACTGAACTCGAATGTGGGTTTTCGCGCAGTTCTAGTCTCATACTCGGCTTCGATTCCACCCAATACCGGATAGTAACGAGCGAAATACGCCGACTTGGGAGTTGGCAGGTGTCTGCGCGATTCGAATCATTCGAAAAATGATCCAAAGGAAGCTGGGATCCCTCGGGGGAAGAGGCGATTCAACGGGTATAGAATGTTGCCTTGCGCTCGGGTGGAATTAAGGCTGCTAAGGAATGAAGGATGGCAGAGACAAAAGGAGAAGAGCTCAGAAGGCAGAAGGCAGAAGGTAGAAGCGTTGCGTCGGTTGTAGAAGGGGGATAGCGAGGACGAGAAGACGGGACGGACCAGTCGCTGATGGATGGAGCAGAGCGTTAGCAAAGGCGTAGGCGTCGCGACGTCCGCGTCCGATCAACCCAAGCCGGGCTTATTCGCACTCCGTATATACCAGGCTTCCGCCAATGCCGGGGACGGACGGCCATCCAGTTTTTCACAGTGAGACAAGTGTCGCCCGACACCATCTCCTCTTCGCGAAAAGCTTCTTCGTTCTCTCCGCTATACCTACCTGCCCGGTTACCGAGGACGCGTAGCGCGCGCTCCCTGCGTCCTTACGTCTCCTGACTTTTTCGAACTGGGAGGAATTTTGCGAATCGATAAACTCGCGTTCCTACATACGTACGGGTCCGAGAACTCCGCTCGTAATTGGCTCCAGTTTACACCCGAGAAAATTATAGGTACCTATACGTGCTGGTACTTTTCACCCCGTACCTTATATCACATTTGCTTTCGCATTATCTTCCCCGCGCTATCATCAAAACCAAAATCTTTCGCCATCACGCTCTCGCGTTTCATTCGACTATTTAATCGCGTAATTTCAGCACCTCTGGCGTCACGTTTGCCGTTTCAATAGCCGAGTAGTAGACGGCTATAAATATAGACGACGATAAATAGCAACAGGCTATTTTCTATCGTTTAGCAATAGAGAGAGAAATTGAAATCTCAGCCTCTCTCTGACGCAAAACCACCGCACGCGGTCAGGCAAACGGCGCAGGGTAGGGCAGGCGCATTACGTTAAGCATCACCTGCTGCAATTGTCCGTTGAAGGGAATGGTGTAGCTGTAACTAGCCGGGTACCCACACTTCGCTTGTATGGAACTTGATGCATATGTACAAACACATTTCAAGCATCAAGCGTTTCCCTACTTTTATTTACTCTCTTATATTCGCCAGGTATGTCTGTACCTCGCTGCCGCAGTGCTCGTGCGGTTATCCAGAGTGTATAAGGACTCGTTCGTCCGGGATAGTAGCAGACTCCGCGGGTTCCTGCAGGGCCTTTGCTTCCTGCTGCGATAACGACTGCAGCCACTCCTACGAGGACTTTTACTAGGTTTGCCTACTGCACTCGGTGGAGGGTTTCGATAAAATCGAAACTGCATAATTTCTCCGGGTCCGTAAAGCCGATTTATACTCGCGGGGGCGAGTCCCGAGTTTTCTATCTTCTCTTTGTTTCTTTTTTTTAACTATATAAGAATATAACGGGACTCGTATCGCTCCATCGTTTGCCCAGAAATTCTACCGAGCCTTTGACCTGGACGGATTTCCCTTGAATAAAAAAAGGCGGAAGAAAATAGACTCGAACTTTCTGCACACGTACCGATTCGCTGTATCCATTCAACGTCCTGATTAAGGCGCGTGTGATCTCCCGAATTAGCCAAGGTTATTCGTTGCCACGGTTATACGATTCGAAAACAGCCACAGTCAGATAGATGCTTATGGCTGCTGAGGTATTCTACACGTACCCATATTACTGAGAAACCGGTACGATGCTGACCACTTTCGCTCCTGCCTAATAGACTTTATTGTTTTACAGCCCAATTATAGATTACGTTTACGACGCGATGGCCTGAGTGCGTACGCCTCTGTTACCTTAGAGCTACTAATGAATCTGACAAAAAATTCAACTGAGGTAGGTATATATGTACGTAGCGTTTAAATCCGACTCAATTTTTTCCACCTATAATTCCAGGCTGGTCAATTCTATTTTCAAGTTCCCACAGTGAGATGAATTTCGAATTTTCTGATCATCACTTCCGGCTTACAGACTGTAGCGAATTAATTGAATGAAAAAATGATTGATACGAATTGTATATAATGTCATTTTTTTGATATGAAAAGTCGTCTCGTTGACGAAATGTGTCGGAATATCGAAGAGAAGAGAAGAACCTAAATTTTGAATTATAATAGACGTAATGTATGGAGTTTTGGGGGTCTAGACGCGTGACCGGTCCTCCAGGACGTAGCAGATGGTATCAAGAAGAGAAGAGAAATGAAGAAGAAGAAGAAAGAGTTATAAAATTGTTATTTTTCCCACGTATTAAGTTTTCATCTGTCCAAGAACGAAAACAGAGTAGGTATACGTATGCGAGCTGTGCCTGCAGGCGTTGGATGTCCGTCCGCGTACGACGTACGTCCGCGCGTCCACGCTCGCCGGAAGCCATAGGGCACCGCTATCTGTGACGGATCTAGCACCCCCTGGACCCCGAACCATGAACCATGGACCACGACACTCGTCGTCGCAGAGGTGCGCAAGACGTGAGGACTGCGATGGAATATTCCTGAGGAACGGCATAAGGCAGCAGTTGCAAGGGAAAAGAAGTGAAATTCGACCCCATGCCATGTAATTCGTAGTTCTTTGAGGAGGACCGAGACATACGGCGGCTTCCTCCCCATTTCGTATTTAAATCCGAAAACAACTTATCAAAACGCTAGTTCACGGAATTAGAAGGCAAAAACCTCGATTACTATACTGGATCACTTCGAAAACTAACTTTCGACACGGTTCAAATTTAATCTTGATACATTTCTAAAATGCAATACAGCGATAGTAACTTTTGGTTTATTTAAAATCATGACGAGATTTCAGTCAAAGCTTCTGAATCTGTGTGGGAGGCGACTTAATATGGCGTATTTAATATTTCAATACGAATAGACGAGGGCATCCCGACGTACAATCTCTGGAGAAGCTATGGTCCTATAAGGCGTTACACGAGGAGCCTCCGGGGTTCGACTAACCGAGCGCGAACCGAAGGTAGGTAGGTAGGTAGGTATAATGTGTTTGTCGAGGTTAAGCGCAACTTTTAAAATCCTTAATTGGCCGGAATTACGCAGAATTCAAACCGGCCACAAGAATTTTAAACTAAGATGAGTCAACGCCAACGAATTACACGCTGGGGGATCTCTGATACAGTATTACAAAACCGCAACTTTGTACCCATCTAAAATATGTCCGCATATCCTCACGTATACGTATGAAGTACTTTTTAAATCAAGAAAACCTCACCCAGTTTTACCACTCGTTTCTTGCATCTCCTTTTACATGCGCATCAGTATTCTTGAATTAATTATTAAACGCATCAAAGATGTCAGAATCGAAAAATACAACTACCAATTGATAGTTTTACTTCGTCTTGATATTAATTTGTACCAATATTTTACCTCGTAGCTTTACAGGTTACAGCTTCGAGCTAATTATTTCACTCAATTAAAACGCTACGGATTTAAAAGGAACAAAATATGTTAGCGTGTGATTCCACGTAGACTGAAACATATCCACGTTTCGACGCAAATTCGCAGAAGTTTTTTTTATCGGCAAAAAATATTTCGACACTTTTTCACCGTCCAGCGATGAGTGCGCTATTTTCACGTGATCTAGATTTAATTGCTGTAAATTTTGCACCACGTATACCGCGATTATATTCGCATTAGTTGTCGGTGTATTGCATAGCTGGACCCTGCAAGGCGAAAATCGCCACACACGATGCTGGAGATATCAGACTTTGGTTTCCATTGTTGTTACGAAAAGCATGAGAAGTTGTAAGCCTCAAATAACGTCAGCTCGCAAAATATAATTTTCATACATTTAACTGGAAGGAGTTTGTGGTAGACGATGGAATTATTTCCTGGTTTTATGATGCGGACCTGGCGATGCCTTTTTGTGTGTTTTTTTTCTTTCGCTATCCTTCTTTTCACGTTCGCAATTATCTTCGCCACGTATATATCGAAGATCATTTCGCTCGCTAACTTACGGGAAATAACAGATTCCGACGCTTAGACACGGCCCACCGCACGTTATTACTTACCATTATGCGAAACCCGTAGCCAATCTAAATCCCCGTGGCATAAGTACGCCTTGATTTATCGCCCGGATTCCAGAATCGAAACAATCGTAACGTGGTCAAGATTTACCGCAATGGAATACCCCATTGATCAGCTTCGACCTACACATCCTTATAATAGCCCGAGCGAAAATAAAAAAAAAATGTCCGAAAAACTCGAAGACGAATTTACAAAACGCAAACGAACACCGAAATTAGGTTAATAAACTGACGTTTGTCAGGCGAGTATATCCTTCGGTTATGAATGTCCGGAGGTGATGGTGTCGGTGTCGTCTTGATATCGAACAAGCATCTACGTGTCGTCCGGTCTCTGTTCAAGGTAGACGCGCGAGGCCAAGGAAGCCGCATCGTACGCGTTTCTTTCACCCGGGTGTCGAAACACCTCGACCAATTATTGAGAAACTGGAATCTTTGACCACCCAGCCTCCTCGCGGTTGGACCACCGTATACCGAGAGGAAATCGGTGCACAGATGAGACCGCGCCTCGCCGCTTAATTAGGCCGGGTGTATTCCGACTCGCGCGGCCCCGTAGGCCCCTGCAGTCATTTCCGGATGATATGTGTCCCGGTTTCTATTTGCTTCGAGTCTCGTTCTTCCCGTATGGAGAAGAACTCGGAACGATCGAAACCGGCGGGTTCAGAGCACTCGTTGCCATCTGTCCTTGCGGTGAGGCAGCGTGTAAGCAAGCATACGATTAATATCAAGAATTAATATTCATTTTGCAAAATTTTTATCAACAACCTTTTGCACCAAAGTTACAGAGTAAAAGTCCGGTATCAGTTGAATCATCGGTTTCCAGTTTTGATCTGAAATTTTGCTCACCGTTGATCGAATGCCGGTAAAATTGAATTTTATTTGGAAAAATCGAAACCGGTATGACTTTACCGATCTCATTTTTTTTTTATTGAGAGTTGAAATCATATTTTTATAATAATTTGGGTAATCCTTAGTTAATCGCGTATAAGATATAGCTGAGCAATTGGTATCCGGAGATCGCGGGATGAAGCGTTCTTTTAATTGCGTTGTTAAAAGTTGATCCTGCTGCGCGAAGACGACATTCTGTACGCGCTATCTCCCTCGATCTTCGATCGTTCGGTCACCGATCTGTATTAGACTCCCCAAAGATCGTATCTCATGGGGAGTGCGGTAAACCCGACCCCGGTCTCGATGTTTATCTTTGAAACACCCTTACCAATGGACCTTGCGTCGATCCCTGCATGCCTACTGCGACTATTCCTACATCTACAGTGACACCAACCACGTACAGTGGCACTCAGATATCGTTGCCTAGATCCATCTAATGGGAATCGCATTGGTGTCTTCCTCAGCCGACATCTGTGCCCCTGCAGGTACGAGTTGACGGTTCGATAGCAAGCGATTCGACAGACGAAGTGGACAAGTATATTGTAAATGGTGGCAGAACGTAATTTTTGAACTTCACCGACACCTCCAACTACTCGTATTGATTAGTAGTCCTTCCTTCGACTTTCTCACTGCGAAGAGAATCACTAAAACGCACAAAATTGCACCCTACATTTTCAGCGATCACTGCCAATGCCAGTATGGGGGTGTAGCACAGATACATGGGGTTCCATACAGATGTAGAGCTGACTCATCTCTCGCGCATCTATCCTCCAGGGGTGTATCGGTATCACCCTTAGCCCCGCTTGCCCTTCGTGCTCTTGGCGCAATTCTTTCCCCCGAACCCCGTGACGGATAAAGTCGGGATATGTAACATATTTGTGACGGTTCAATAGGCGGCACCCCGTGCCCCAAACGCGTCTGTTCGTTTGTGAAATTAGTGCTGGTCTTGTCGTGTTTAAGAGTCGGGGAACCTATGTACTTACTTTGACCAGGGTCAATCCAGGGGCTACTGGGATTGGCAGTATCAAAAAGTCCCGCAGACTAGTTCCATGCTCCGTGGAATGATGTTTGTGGTACATAAGACGCGTCGCTAATCGGCACTGCGCTCATTGAACATGGGACTGTGATCATCTTCATATATCGTTGCCACCAAAAGCCGGCTTCTGGTTTTATGACGACATATGAGGATTTTAAGAGAAATATCAGCAGTTTGACTCTCTTTGCACCTGAGAACGAACCGTGGAAAAGATTTGACCGATACTGGATCTGTTCCTCGAATTTTTGAACGTCTAAGGTGTTCGAAGCTGCTGCTGCGGTGTCGATTTTGCGGTAGGCTTAAGCCCCTTGTCTGTTAGGATTGGGCTGGGTTAAATTAGGATTAATTACACCGTGACCGAGTGTATATTCTCCGAGCGGTGACTTTCCCCTCAGCTCTATCTATTCCCCCGAAATCGGGAATGAAATAAAAGATCGCACCTTGGTTCGGAATTATGGAAACGGCTGCGTCGTTGTATATTAATTCGTTAACACAAGCGATCAGGGGAGTTGGGCAAGTGCAGCTGCCTGTTTTCTGCTCCGTTTCGTTTCGTTTAGTTTCAGTACGGGTTTTCGAGCTCACTAATTACATAAGCGAATTAACACTCGCTCAGCATTCGCCGCGAAGCTGATCATAGGATTTCGCTAAATTCGTAATAGATATAAACTCGTAAGCCCGCGCCACCTGGCGCTCTCTCCGCTCCTCCCTCGTCCTCGACGGACGTGTCATCAAAAAGTGCGAAAGCTTAATTGGAAGAATCGAATCTTCCGCTTGGTCAACTCGCAATCAGAGCTCCAGCTCACTCCTTCGAGGTGGAATCGCAGTCAGAGATGGTTGCCTCGAGGGGAAAACGGGCCGACAGACGGGCAGACAGACGGACAGCTCTCGCGCGCTTTGCTCCTCGCCTCTATAAGGACCTCGCGTTGATTCTAGCGTCTAGACAACTTTATACCGCCAAGTGTCACGTATCGTTAAGGCTCGCCTCACACCGAGGCCATTATCGGTAGTCGCCTCTCAAATTCACCCTAAAATTGCCCGAAGTTTACAAAAATTGAATAGATATAACAAATCCCTAGCATCTGCAGGAAATCCGAGTCATTCGATTTCCTTAAACGTGGAAAAATATTTCAATAAAAGATTTCAAATCAGAACCAAAGTCGTCGCTGGGTGTCAATCGAATTCTGACATCGCTGCGAATTGATATTTGAAAAAATTGCTCGTTTCTTCGGCGTTAATTATAACCGATCTTTTCGTCGATGCAATGAAATAAGAAGACGCTGGATGTCCAGCTGTGTGAAGGTAGCTTACATTAGCTTCCTTTGCAGCAATCGTCGGTCCTCTTCAAGCAAGGCGAGGATCGGTATAATAAGCGTCTACCGCGGACCGATCCTCGGCCAAGAGACTCACAGCGGCTACAGTGATGACGCGACGTTTTTTGCATCGGTGGTGTTGTCCGCCACGACGATTCACTCAGCGACGCTTATAACCCAGCTGGCACGTGGAACTTATTAACCATTCTATCTGAGGCGCGAGATCTGTTGGTACGATTTATTCCGAAAACTTTTGGTATTGATGTGATATTTGGTGGAAAAAAAAATTATCCTGTCTTCTTCCCCTTCGAGGATCGAGAGAAGGAAAAAAGCATCAAAGTTGCTTCTCTCCTTTCAATAGGAACCATTAATCTCCGAGAAAAAGCGAAGATCGGTAATAAATCGGCAATTTGTAACGATATCCGATTATTCGTCGACGAGAATCAATGCGAATCGATGAAATATGATGTTCCGTTGAATCGTGTTAACCGATTTGATGCAATTTTGATCTTCCAACTTATTAGTAACTTATCAACAACTTAAATGAAAAAATCGATAGCCGAATAGCTGTCTATGAACATTTCTTCGAGCGAAATAAAAGTTACGTTCTAATCAAGAACGAGGTGAGATAGAATTCGGTTCGATACGTAACCGAAATGCTCCTAGTGCAGAACCGATTTCAGTTTCCAAGTCGATTATCGCCCAGTTCCACTGATACTTTGGAGTCGATTTACCCCGATGATTATAAATTTCGCGGATCACACGTTGATCGACGTCCCGAGAATTAATACGCCTATCAATTAGCTTAATGAATCATAAATTCATTCGGATCGCAGCCCCAACCGACACCAATACTACACTACTTCTCGTAGATATGCGGTAGAGCCAAACTCCAAAGACAGCTGCACCGGGCTGTTCAGCCCCACCTGTTTGTCGCAGCCTAATTACGCGGCCCTCCAGGTATAGTGGTTCAGGATTCACGAAGACACCGATCGACGAAAGGACGGCCGGAAGTTCGGACCACACAAGAAATATATAACTAAATGTGAATAATAAAAAGTCGCACGAAAAGTTTCGCGGTAATTGGGTGTTGATCAGCATTACACCTGGATACCAAACGCGTTTAAGTTCCGATTCGAGCCCGATGCGCTTCTCTTGTATAAATGAATTCCTACTTTTTAGCAGCAGCATTTCGTTTTCCGATTGCATTACCGCACCTCAACACCTGATGATCATGATTTTCTTGCCCCAGTGACGGAGGCCGAACGTAAGAGGATACGTGACGAAATACTGGTCTGAGTTGGGGGTACTTTACGAGCCGATAAAGGGATAACGAAGTTTCATATTCCTATCCTAACCTGATTACTTTGGTGACGTTTTTAGTACGAGTAAATTTAACTTCCTCAATATCACGGCGCACTGCAGGGCGTTCAATGCGATAGCGTAGTGCTAACGACCTCACAAAAATACGTTCCAACTTTCAAATGGCCGCACGCCTATAGAACAAATTAAGAATCCGGGCTCCGGTAGCGTTCTAACATCAGGCTATAGGTTTCCTGCTACGAATCCAACTATAAGATGAGTAGATTTTCTCCAGGTCCAAATGGGGTGCCGAGAAAGTTTACTTCTTCGAATCCAACTATTCGTCCATGTCTTACGCATATCGAACAAATTTATACATGCGCATCTGTTTCACGCGCAAATTAGAGCAAGGAGTTAATTTACGCGAGTCGGGGAGAAGGAGGAGAAAATAATACAGAATTAACAGCGGTGTAGTTGTTAATGATTCAGATCTGCAGAAAGTGGAACAGAGCAAGCGAGGTGAAGAAAAAGAAGAAAAAAAAAAGGAAAAAAGAATTTATGCACTTACTTGCAACGCGACGTTGAATGTGTGTCAATAATAGGGTAGGTAGAGATCGTAAAATATCGCGAGACAAGTTGAAATCTAGTTGTCTATCTGGCAGATGACCTCATCGCCGTCATTATCTACGTAGTGAAAAAGCCGTCCAGCCTTTCATGGCTGCCACCGACTCGCTGGCATCGCTGGCTCCTACTCGTACGACTCATGTCTCATGTCTCATGTCTCTGGTCGACGTGCCCCGTGTCCGTAAGGAGCCCGACACTTAATTGCTTATTTTCCAGGATCTCTGATCAAAGTTACGTCGCCTGTTATTCAAAGGGGGTCAGCCGCGCAAAAAGTCCTGCATTTATTATCAACGGTTATCTATTCCCATACACACACGTGCACATCGCACGACTGAGGTATGAATGTACCTTGTAAAACACGAGAGGCGAAATTTGAGGCGTAGGTTTTATCGGAAACAACATGAAGCGAATCGAGCTTTGATAAAGTCGACGTCTAATGCCCTACGGATGCTTACATGCGTACATATACATCTATTCAAACCACGCCATGCACGAGCTGAGCCAAGACGAGTCGAGTGTTTACTAATCGCGCTAAACGTTCCTAAACACACGTAGTTAGCACCGTTTATCGTTTCCACGGCTTTGAGAGAGCATCGTGCCTTCTTCCAGGTGGTGAAACTTCGGGGGAAACTCTGTAGACACGCTTCCTATTCCTCTCCTTCTTATTCTTCAATCTCCAATACATTTTGAATCCCTCCTCCCCGAGGTTCAAGAGATCCGATTCATTCGATTTCTCCAAACTTTGAAGCATATTTGACTAAAGGTAGACGCAGACTTATGCAAGGATCCGATTCCTTACTACTTTATCACAGATTTTAAGTATCGAGTCTCACTTAGAACTAAAGTCATGAATTCAGCGAATTAGTACGTACAAAAATTGCTGAAAGTATGCCAGTCACCGTCTATCTCGTTTCCTCGGTGTCAATCAACCGATCTTCTCGTCGATGCAAAGAGACAAGAAGACGTTCCACGTCGGAGATCGAATGTCCATTTTATCCTGTATCTGAATTCCCCGTGAGTGAATCGGCAAATATCGAGTGGAACTTGACGCCGTGATCACATGGGTATAGATACGAGCATCTAGCGTGTGAACAAGGCTTAAGAGTTTAACTCAAGTTACTGCAGTACGAACTCAGGTGCGAATAGGTCCCCAAGGCCCGTTGAACGATCACTCAGACGAATTAAGTCATAGATCAAGACGCCTGGCGGTGACACTCGGTGTAGACGTGTCTCAAATGGCCTTTCTAACGGCTAAGAAGGCGCGTATGTCCAAAGCCTGCGGCTGTTAGAGAAATAGAAACGACTTTAGTAGCGCTCTGAGGTGTATAGCATCAGCTAGGGGACAGCCGAGACGCAGGTGGTACGATAACTGGTAACTGATACGAATTACACGAATTATTTCTCCTCCCTTGTACTAGACTGCGTATAGCTGACCACTTCGCTTCTTTATTTACCTATTTTTCGTTTCTCTTTTTACCCCGTGCTCCACGATACTCTTAAACCTGGACTTTGAAGACGGCGGTGTATCTCGTGATTAACAGACGTTATGCCTCATGCTATATGCCCAGCGCTGAGCGCCACGGTGTCGGGCCACAACGTGGGGCCCAATACCTGTACGGGCCCAAACCCTCGGCGTCCTCTCTGCCTCTCTTTCACTGCCATATTTTAATGTTTAATCGCTCTCACCTCGGCCTTATCTCTCCCCAGCCTTATTTTATCCTTATTTTGCGATGCCCATAAAACCCGCGGGGTAAAATCCTGCCCGTAACGGGGTGCGGGGTATTTCTATATCCTGCCTTAAACAATCGTATAGCCGAAATTAAGCCGCAATTAACGGGGCCCTGTCAACCCGGTGAATCACGTCCAGTCGGTCTATTGTTCTTTTATAAGAGGCTAGCAATCGCTCCGGGCTTCCTATACGCCGATTAAGAGAGAATAGAATATAATTAAATGGAATTGTTAGTTGCGATCACACGGGGAAGAAGCTCTTCCTGTATAAAATCGGTTAGCACATACTTCTAACTCGTTAAACTTTTTTTTTTCTTTATTTTTTAGGTATGAAAAAAGGGTTTTCGCGGAAAAATTCGCACTGTTGAACCTCGGTCGAAACCTCCTGCAGCTTCTTTTAAGACGAGTCGAAAACAATCCACGAAGATCTTGCGCCTGACTACAGAGCTGGTTTGGCACCGCGGGGGGCCTCACAGACGGTCCGCACACGCGGACCCAAAACCAACATCGGCGCCGACAAATAACTACCCGCATTATCCGATCTCCCAGGCTACCATCTCCGCCATCTACTCGGTTCTCTCGGCGCCCAGCCTCCGTCTTATACCTTAGTTATATACCTATATTCACGCCAATGCTATGCTCAACCTTGTGTCGAAAGGACACGGTAATAAATACCAGATGAAAACGATTAACGAATTCTAACCGTAAAACATTTAATACGCCGGAGAGTTAGAATGATATACAAATTTCAATTTTATTCAGACGATTTTATTCTACCGTTCAGATCCTGCTCCAACGTCAGTTGTGTCGAGAAAAGCACATTAAAAAGGACTAAATTTTTGCATGAATATTGGAAGAAAATTGGAAAAGTTATGAATCAACAATAAATGAGATACTTGTGTTACTTCGGTTCATCGATATTCATAAGGCCAGATACGTCAAGTTTGCGAAAGCCTCCTGCATGACATGACCGATAATTATCAATGTAATTCGAAGAGATTTACGTGGATTTTCGAAAATTAATTCATTAGTTATAAATCTCACAGTCAAGAATTATTTTCAGTTTATAATTTTCATTTCCAGCGTTGAGCTCGTTTTTTGGTTTTATTTGAAACACATGGTTTATACTTATAAAAACTCAGGCTCTTGTGACACTGGTTTGAAAAAGTTGTAGATAAATTTCTGGACGAAATATCCATGGATGTGGAAAAAACCTATCGTATAACTAAAATTGTAACCCAAACAGCATTTCAAAAGTGAAAAAGCAGTACTTTCGTGCAAACTGGTAAGATATAAACCGTAGATATTAAAGGTGGTGAAAAAAGTAGTTTCGAATCTTAAAAAAATCATCAGACGGGAGAATCACACCATTCAAAAATTATGGAACATGAATCAAAGAACCAAGGGCGATCTGTGTATGCTACAGCCATTGCCTCAAATCACTCGATTCAGAAAATCCATTACAGAAATGTTCCAGAAAAAAGAAACGATGTTCCCAATTACTTGATCATCAAATGCCACGATGATCATGACGATCTATAATTGTAATGCAGAAAACCAAGGTTATCGCCTAAAATTCAACCCCAACTCGTCGGTTTCTCACCCCGTCTAACACAATCAGACCAGATTGAATGCTCCGATTCTGAATATCGTACCTTCATCTTAAAATCTTCACGTTTTTCCTCTATCCCATGCAGCGAGTGCCTGCGGCTAGATTTCCGTGCCGTTGACACTGGGTTTAACGAATGTTCATGAAGGGAGCCGCAACGAAGACGCCGGTTCGCAAATGCAGCAGTTAAGGTACCAAGGGCCTAACGCACATCCTGCACGAAGAACGACGATAGCGGGAGCGAAGATCGTACGTCGTGATTGTAAATCAGAGCAAATTGATCGCAAATCAGACTCGCCTCCACCACCGTCTCCACTTTCGTCTCTGCCCTCCGCCCACGCTTGTGCAGTGTGCGACTGGCCTCGGATGAACGAGTTAGCGTCTGGCCCCGTGCGACTCTCTGCACTACCAGGCCCAACGTTCGAGCTACACCTTTAGGCGGCATCGGTCCCACAAACGAGCCGACAAACGCTGTCTCACTAGAGAGCCCCCTTCGCCCCACTCTCAACATATATGTATATCCATCTCGCTTCTCCTCTCTCACTAGAGCTCTCTCGCTTCTCTAAAGAGTCCAACAAGTCCATAGATACCTGTGTGTGCGCGGTATGTTATAGACGCACCTACACCCGGGCAGGCCTAGTGTCAGCGGTCGGTTTGGGACTTACGCGTATGAATGTGGGCCTACTTAAGTGTATTAAATAGACGGTTTTCCAAGGCAGGGGGACGGGCGAGAAGGCCCAGGTGCAAATCAGGACCGGACCGTTCCTCGCACCCCCGCACCGCCCGATAGATTATTCTTGGTTAAGGAACTGGTAATGGAGTAGATCAAACAATGGGGACAAGCGGTTTGTCCGAGTCTGCGGGCTCCTCTGACGGGCGGAAGACGCGATCGAGCTACCCTCTTCTACGGGGGTTGAATTTCGGGAAATAAAACGACCTCGGACTAGCAGTTAAGAGCCTTGCTCGACTTCATTTTTATTGAGAATTTTCTAAACGGGCCGAACGCCAGAATGAATAATTTGGAAAAAAGTGGATTCAGCCGGCTTCAGCGTATAACGTCGTTTCCAATTTCCACTCGACCGAGCCCTTCAACTGACTGAATGAAATTGAAAGAAAAAAACACTCTCCAATATAAAACCAGGGGAGGAACACCTCCCCCTGTGAGAAATCGATCCTGTGGTTGAGGAAGAGGTTCGTTTGTGACTGCACTTGATATTCGGCCGTTTTGCGGCCCTAATTCGCGCAAGAATCATCTCCTGCATCCGGGATTCGGGGCAGGATCGAGGAATCCGTAAAGGTTGCGATTCGGCTCTCTACAATGGGGTCCCCGACGCGTTCTCGGGTTGAAATAAGGCTCCGTTAACCGCGCGAGGATATCTATAGCCTGGAGAACGACCGCGACGGAGAGGAACACGAGCCAAAGAGGTTTGTCGTAGATGGACAGGGACAGGTCCGCATTGTTTCCGTTGGCCAGTAAATTCTCTAAAGCGAGGAGTGTAAATGAGAACCAAGTTCTCCTCCGCTGGATGAGAGTGTCGCCGGCTCCTTAAGGCCCCGTATAGTCCCTGTAGCCCCGTGGTCAATCGACTCCAACGCTGCAGCACGTTGCAGTTTCTGCAGGACACGCGAAACCTCGGGAGATTTATTCCCCGGCTAAAATACAGCGCAGCCCTTTGTCGCCCACCGCGGTGAGAAGTCCGCATTTTTCGCCATTTTTTCTTATCCTCAAGCACTTTTTATACAACCAAATCCCCAGCGCTCGCCTCCGCTTCCCCCGGAGACCCGAGATTTCTGACTACTGGAATTGAGCCTGCACTCTGGTGCTTCTCTCATGACCCCGACCCGAAGCCTCGAGCTCCACTTTTACCACTCTTAGATTTCTACTCATTGGAAATGAACTTTTCCTTTCTCATTTGACAAAGACCGGAGGGCATGCACCGTTCTCTAAATTCATTATATTCCCACCGAGGTTGAACATGGGGTCGTGGCTGAATGAAGAATCTGAAAATCCGCTTTCCAAAACCGTTAGAAACTAACGTCTGTGTCTTTTATTCGTTCGATTATTAGATTCTCATGACAAAAATGGTCAAATAATCGCCCGACGATGTAAGAGGGATGAAATTTCTGAAACGCTGCAGTCCTCGATCTTCCGATTAATTGGCATTTAATTTGAACCGTTAATTAGTACGGCTTGACACGTTATATCGAGTTGGATAGAGTCCTGTCGGCAGGATTTCGAGTTAAATCACTTCAAGACCGGTGGAATTTGAAATTACGATGTGAGACAGACAGGTGGACTGCAGCATCGTCTAATTTCGTCCCATCTCATCTCACGGACGTATGGAACTACGGAGTGTCGCCATAGCTATACCTGAGCAGTTAAAGATATACTATTCGAGGAGTAAACTAGACGAGGAATCTATCGCTGATTAGAGAAGGTATCGGAATTCTTGGGTCGCGGGCGGCTTTGATCGGATGTTTCTCGGACGCATCTTTGAGCCCCGCACTTGTCCAGGTGAAAATTAGGGTCCGGTCGCATAGCGTCGGTAGTCGAAGAGTCAAAGACCGGTCGTCCAGGCCTTCAATAGGTCCGCGGCGATAGCGCCGTTGAATTAATTGACACTGAAGGTGTCGCCGCACAAAACTATGCAAAGTGGTCTCCGCAGGCCGAGGGAATGGAAAACGTCGAGGCGGTCAGACCTGACGTCTTGGATCGGCGTCAGGCAGACCGAGAAGCGCTGATTGCAAGTTTTGAGATTGTATTGGTGAAGGATTTCCTTTTTTCTTTCTTTTCTTTTTCCGTCTTCCTTTTACTTTTTATACGGCAAGGGGTGGGGAGGGGACGAGTCGCGGCCTCGCGCGTTAACTCGCCCCGGCTACCGTTTCGATTACCACGATTGCAGTCCGCCGGCGTCGTCGCAGTCGGCGACGCCAAAGGAGATACCTGGAGCGTGCATAAGTGTGCGTATATTCGACCGTCGACGTAATATAGATGCCAGGTTTACAATATAAGCTGGGAATCCCCCGTACGACGTGTTTGTATGTATGAGCTGTAATAGGTATATATGTCGTAAACGATATGGAAAAAAAAACACTTTTCATTCGCTTCTCTTCAGTTTCTTTGAACTTCCCTTTTTTTTTTTTTTTTTAAACATTTTCAGATGGATGATTGGAATTCTAAACTGATTAGATATCAGATGTTTGATGGGTCCAGTAGTCTTCGAGTTATTCAAAAAACCACTTCGATATAACTAATCGAAGGATTTTTATGAATTTCGTCTCAATCGATAGGATTTACTCCAATTATCTTGTCGAATTTCGGAATCGATCGATTCAGTAGTTTTTATTTCAGAAGAAAAGAAATGAACTCTTCTTTCAATCAAAGAAACTGTTTGCGAAAAAGACGTGAATTAGTTTTCTCACTGTTAACGACAGGCAGAAGTAAGTCGGGTGCAATTCCTCTCTTTCTTTTACGCATCGCGTATCATTTTCTTCGCTTGACGTACCTACACCTGACGAAAAATTGGGGACAGAGTATAGGCACCTCGTGTCTTCTATTATTGGTAGTGGCAGAGGAAGAGGGCGTCTTGATAGCGGAAGAATAAAAGACGAAAAGGGGTGTTGCTCGAGTTTCCGTTAGCGCGGGTCGCACGCTACCGTAATGACGGGTGTTATTCCCCCGTCAGTCCCGCTTCAGACTATAACTACCGACTCACGTCAGCGCCACAGTTCGACCGCTTACTGCCTTATTCTACTCTAGTGTGTCGACTGAGCCAGTCCAGTCCCTCGCTACTGCGATTACTAGCGCCCAACGCTGTGTGGCTTATATTCTATCGAATGCAAGCTCCCTACGCCTTTAGGCTTTTTCTATATGCCAGCTTATGCCTTATACGTCCGTAAGAAACGTCGTTTCTTTGTAAGCGAATAACCGAGGTGCGCGCCTTACCTCAGACGGCCACGACAACCTACTGCAGGGTACCATTCAACGTAATTCTACCTTCCCGAAGGAAAGTGGTAATGTTATGGTATCCACAGAGCGCAGGCATGCATGCAGAACTCATGCTACGAGCTACCCAACCCGAGGGAACTTCAGGACAACTTGGGGGGCCACGCTCGATTATTCGGTGTGAAAATCGATTCGTATATTAACGGGAATCATTTACCTTATTTTTTTCATAACTGAGCACAAAATAGAATTTTGTTTCAAAAGCTATTTAAAAAATGGTTTGTAAGTCAACGCCGGCCATCCTTCAGAGATAAAATACTTGCCATTCTCGGTTGAATAATTGATTTCAAGGTATGTAAAAAGAACGATCAAATAGGTATAGATACCGCGCTTGAGATTAGAGAATCGTTGATTTAGGATCTTGAATATTAATTAACGAAATTATAAAATCCCACGAGCTATATAGCCATGGCAGCGAGCCTCGACGCCAGCGAGGTTCAATAGGCAAGAAAAGAGACTAACAAAACAAGAAAGAAAAATGAAACGAAACATGAAAAAAGCGTAAGAGTGATGGGATAAAAAATATCCAACGAGCCTCAACCGAACAGTGATAAATTCGATAATGCAACGATACGCGTGCTAGTATATAGGCATCGGCTTTTAGATTGATTTATATCCGAATCATTTACATGCGAAACACCTTATAGAGTCAAATTTTTCCGCATTTTAACTCCTCCAGCGAAATCACATGTGTATTTTATGCATATTCATTCGTGTCAGAATTACGTTCGGTCAGAATAGTACATTGCGCAACTAGTGCGCAAAATAGTTAATTTGTGAAAAAAAACTTCAAGTCCGTATATCAACTCCGGAATCATATTGCGGCGAAAATAGATGGTCGTATAGGAAAATGATCATTAAATGAAAGAGGAACTAAAATCTCATTTGCGAATTCTGGTTCATTGTCTTACCTGTTAAATTTTGTCCGAGGGACTTGACTTCATTCAGAAATAAACGCGATTCATTGATTTTCTGCTATATCTTCGTCAAGACGATTGACGTTGGGCTGAAGGATAAAGTCCTACAGGAATCTTAACTGTCGAATACTAATGAGCGTAAAATCTGCGGCAGCAGCAGCTGTCTTACTCAGTAAAATAAATGTATCGCTGTTCCCCGTCTGCAGTAGGTGAATTATAGGTTTAAAAAGGCCCTGCCCTAGCCCCGGAGTAGATGGGGCTCTGAATGAAAAAGTGTAAAACGTACAAGTTTGTTGAATCAATGCTCCGTATTACCATAAAATAGTAATAATAAACTCTGGCGATTTGGCCGAGAGCCTTAACGGCCGGAGTCCGCATTTCCGAAGGTGAAATCCGGGGCTCTCTGATTCTCGTAAACCCTCTAGTCCTTAAATGTAAAATGTGGGAGGTGGAAGTCCCCCGGCTTAAGGGGAAGAGTTCTGGCATTATGATTCGGAGCGTTGCGGTTTGGGACGAACCAATTTGTATGCTGATGGCTATCTGCGAGGAATAATTTATAAACGATATTAAAGCTCGCTCTTTCAGCAGGGCACACGCTATACTAGACGGTACCGCCAATCTGGAACTCATGCCTCCGCGATGCGGATTATCTATTTGCGAAAGTTGTTCATGGCGCGGTTCGTTCCTCCAGTCGCAAGCCGAGGAGCGAGCCCCGTATTTATCGGTGCGATTAGGTAAAGTTTGATTTTTCCCCAAGGGTGGGGGGGTTGTTATAGATTTAAACTGAGCATCGATAAACAGATGGAATATCGTGATCCCGAGATCGCCTGCCGGATAAGACGCATTCGAATCAACCGAGTAACTATTCATTTCCCTAAGAACGGCAATTTGTTATACCTGAATACCCATTTACCTATAACCCTCAGGAACTAGCAATAACTACTCACCGCAGATTCGTGCTCTTCTCTAGTGATCGCGATCGACGATTAAATTTTTGCCACACGGAAGGGCAGCTTTATGTTCAAAGAATTTCACGATCGTTCGGTGAAAACTTTCTGCCAAAATGCTATTCGAGTTGAGACTGTTTGATTCTCCAAACTCAAAAAATGGCATTCTATGAGTAAAAAGATTATTTGAAAAGAAAATAAATTTACTACGATTGAAAAGTTCATTCTTGTTTGCCAAAAAAAAAACTACTGGATCGATTGATTCGGGATTTTAACCGTATATTAGTTAGAGCAAATTCTATCGGTTGAGACCATAATCAGCAAAATATCATTGCTTGGTAGTATTTGGTTCAAAATTTTGTTCTTTCAATAACTCAAAAACTGCTGCATCGGTGGGATCCAAAATCCAATCAGTTCTAAGTTGTGAAAAATCGCGTCGATTGATGCAAGGAAGGGTTAAATCCGTTCGTCCCATCTGGAGATATCGAAACTTAAGTTTTCATTTTCGACGCGATTAAAAAACCTTCTCTTTATTCAAAACTGGAACTAAAGATAAGTGCTAATTATTGGTTTCTCATTTCATTGGGGAAAACTGTGACTTGCGATTTATTTATTATCTATATCAATGGCATAAAACTGATATAAAAAAATGTGAAAATTTCGGTGTTTGTTGATTTGAACGAGTTTCTACGTTTTTTGAAATTCAAAGAATTCTTCGATCGAGTTTCCTCATAGAACTTCCACTTTCCACGAAGTATCATCACTATATTAGTCAGAAATACCATCCAAAGAAACTTCACCAGTAAATATGTATTCCATACAAAAATGCTAGAATTCCCATGCCCGAGATTTCAGGGTCAGGCATGTGATGCATCTTTATCGGCTAGTCTTCAGTTTCGTGGAATCCGGTTGGAATGAACGAAACTCTATACTTTCCAACGTAAAGAGGAAGCGTAGAGTTAGCCGCTAATTGCTTCCTTCATTACACTTAATCAATACACTCTTATCCGGCGTCGTGAACTCGGTCATTTTTTTGCTACGACAAACAGAATATCACTGATAATCACGTTTGGAGCTTGATTGATGAAAAAAAGACCGCGCAATTTGTTGTATTTTTCTCTGTGGTAAAAGAGGAGAAATAAACGATAATAATTCGAGTCCTAAGTCAAAAGCTGACAAGTAATGAATATAATGAGAATTCGGGTATTTCCAAAGTCTGAAAAATCAATCTTCCACCTGGACACCCACACGTGTTATTCGAAAGGTTTATTCCTGTGTTCGAAAGGTTATTTAAAGTCATTAGCTATCTAATGATTAAATATTTTTATACAGAACTGAAATCTTTGACTTACGGTTTCCGGTGGCGGCTCGAGATCACAGGTCTTCATCAGGTATTTACGAGCTGCGGAGATTCACGCTACATACAAATTCTAATCGGTGTTATATGAATATCCATTTGACTCGCGGAACACGAGATGAATCGGTATATATCTCTTTTTCCACGTGTCAAGGATCTCGTAACGATCGGTCAGCTGATTATAATCAAACCAGATCTCGGCTACAAATTTAACATAAGTCACAGGAAACACCAAATTTATATTAAATAACCGGTTCTAACACGGATTTGAATTTTGATCAACAATTTCAAAAAGTAAAATAAATTTTTACCAACGTTTTGCTCACTTGATCCAACGACGCAATAAAACAAGGCATAAATATCTCATCAATGACTTTTGCTGACTGAAATTTCCCATTACGCCAATATTTGTGTTATTTTATTGAAAGAACTTTAAAGATACAATCAATTTTACGTTTCATCGGGAATAGCATCGAGCGATATCTGAAGAATGTAAATCCTCAGCGAAACGTTGTAAGTCTGATTTTTTTACCGTAGAAACAAACGTTCAAATTAATAGAGATACGGTAATTTTTTATTCCGATAATATCTGGAGATAAAATCCTGTGAATTCCAGATTTTTTTCATCTGCAATCGGTGTTTGGAATCGTGGGGTAAATTTGAATATATGAATTCGAAGAATCGATTGAAAATATTCTATGATCGAACAGCCTGCTCAATACCAACGTTTCGAATTCGAGAAATAACGTTCTTTTATTTGAAAGAGAGATTATTTTCGGAAATTTTCGGAATAATAAATGAATGAAAGACACAATTATTTTTAAATTAATATATAATTTTTACTCATGTGAGGTTTGGAGTTTCGGCTGGGTCAAGGGTGTTTGATATACAATACAAGCCATAGGAATACGAATCAAGGTTGTTACGGCCACGCAGGGCCGGTTATTGCTTTCTTTAAGGGTCAGTTTTAAACTCAGGGCCGTATGCCCGGGGTAAATGAAATCGTTGAGCAAAATTCTGAATATTATTCATTTGTTGTATAATAATAGGACACTGTTAGAGGGACTTTGAAAAAATCAGTCACCCTACATTAGTTCCCAATAATTAAAAGAGGAGATAACCTCGCCGGCACGGATAACGACCCCGAGTTTCTCGCCCCTTGTATATTACAACAGACATTATTTTGTGCATTTCTATATACGTACGCGTAGTTATCAAGACATACGCTATAATTGCAGCTTTCTCTCTTTCGTCCTTTGTTTTATCAAATCAGAACCATATTACGTATATAATATATAATACGATTCTTTGTTAGATCGAAGGTTTTCTTTTAAACAATCAATATAATTTCTATACACCTATATATATATATATCATTGAAAAAAAAATATAATAATAATAACTTCAATCGCAATGAGAATTCGAATTTTTTCTTTCACTTAAATAAAATAAAAAATCAAATAAAGAAAAGAAAATCTTTAATCTAAAAAATCAAAGAATCGTACGACTGGTTACTCTGCTCAAAAATACATACATTATATTTCGGTTTCAACCCGCACAAGCTTGAGACTGACTGACTGACTGGCCTGTGAAAAACAGGAACTGATATTTCCTACCGAATTTTTGAATACCTTTTTTTTGTAATCCTGGGTACTCAAGACGGTGATCTTCTTTTGTCTACCTTTCGAGGTTTTCTTCTGCGTTTTTCAAGTCGCTGCTTTGTTATATGTATCGTTTAAATAAATAATATACGACAGGATATGAATAAATGTAATTCTTCTCTTCTGTGCCGCGCTACTACATGGCCTAGCCTATAAACTCTACTAGTTGATCGCGTTTTCGATATTTTCTTTCCTTTTTTTTAAATTGCTATATTCTCTGAAATTTAATCGTAGGTAATTTATTTATTAAATTTTCTTTTCTCTCTTTTCTTTGCCTTATTTATAATAATATCTATTTCTTTCTTTCTTTCATTGATTTTTTTTTTTCGTTTCTTATCCCTCATTCTCATTAAATACAAACGATATATAGACTTTTGTTTTTCTGATTCCTTAATATCTTTGATTGTATTTATTTATTTACTTATGTTCTCTTTTTTTCTTTTTCTTTTCTTTTTTTTTTCTTCACTTTTTTGGTTTGTTTATACCTTTCTAATAAGATTCACCACGGATTGATTGTAAGTTACCGATAATTCCTATTACATAGTGTATTATTTATTTTTATTTATTTTATGTTTTTTTTGTTCTTTTTTTTTCTCGTTTTTCTTTGTCATTATCATTATCATTATAGCTAGCGTTATTATTAATATTCTTCTTATTATTATAATTATTATTACTATTAATAATCATAATTATCTACAGCAAATTTCTACGATTTATACAGGTGGTGTAAGGTATAATAGATAAAGAGATAGAGAGATAGATAAAAATGGAGATGAAGAATCAGGATATAAAGAGCTAAATAGAAGTTCGTGGATAAATAGAATAATAATGTAAAAGAGAGAGAAAAAAATAAAAATAAACTATACGCAAATGAAATTTTTGATGAATTTCATCAAAGTACTTGAGAAACAAAAAATCATCGACAATTGTAATTTCGGTTACGATTTTTTTTTTTTTTTTTGTTTTTTATTTATCTCTGATTTTTTTGAAATCGTTATACGTAGTACGTTGAATAAATGACAATTTATTTATTGTTTTTTTT